>CANYCX014430664.1:0-17609 GCA_948193385.1 Breynia disticha f. nivosa | reverse complement strand
CACGTCAGAAAGTGAGAATCATTTGAGTCTCTATTTAAGCAAAGTGAAGAAAGAGAATGAATGACTAAGAACACAACTCTACAGAAAATATAACAAGCTCAAAACAAAAGCTCTCAACTCTCTTATTCTCTTGTGTGCAAAAATCCAAAAGCTTTCATTGTTTTCTTATTGTGCTCTTTGCACAAGTAGATTAAACTTGTTTGTTTGTTCAGAATAGGTTATCTTTGGTAGGTTGATTTCAGCCGAAAGTCAAATCGTGTGTAAGGTAGCTTGAGCCGAAATTCAAGCGTATAAAGAGGCTCTCGGTGAGCAGGAAATCAAAGAATAGAGGTGTGTGTTGAAAATCCTAAGTGAGAAACTTAGGTAGTGGAGTAGGATTAATCCGAACCACTATAAATTATGTGTTCTTTATTGTTGTTCTTTACATTTTCGCAAGAAAGTTAGATTTGTGAACAAGCTCTATTCAACCCCCCTTCTAGAGCTTGCATCGACTCTACAGTGAGTACCCTATTATGCAATAACAACCAACAGAATACTTTTTGTCATTCGGGTATTTTAGCTTCCAAATCAATTTCCAAAGACCCTTTTGTGCCTAAAATTGATGATTCAACTTGGCGATTGACTCCAATAGGTCAACTTAACTGAAAATTCTCCTGTTGAATTCTTCTTCCATATGATTCTATCCTTGCCATGGTGGTCCAGTTGCACTATGTGCACCGTCATTCTAAGTAGAATTATTGGAGGGAGTTTCTACTCAAACTCTGACCATTTCCAAGTCTCTCCCTCCCAATAGTCAGCTACTGTCTTTTTTAATTCCTCATTACTGAGCTCACCCAGGGCCACTTGTTTCAAGCAGTAGTTGTCCAGCTACTTGTCCTCCCAGAAGGAGGTGGAGAGCCCGTTCAGCACCATCTTACCCATGCCATGTTGAATAATCTCACTTTGTCTTGCTATTCCTTTCCATGTGGAAGAATCTGAGGCTTTAATGTTCCAAAAACCTTCTCTTGGTGCACATCATGCATATTCCGTAGTTAGGATACTTGTGCTAAGATTCTCCTCCTTGTTGCCAATCTGCTAAGCTTGCTTTGGAGTAATGCCTTGTTATGTTGTCTCATTCGTCGAATACCCAATCCCCCCTCCTCTTTTGGTTTGCTGATTGTGTCTTATCCCACCTTATGCATATGTTTTTTATCCTCGGTAGACCCCGATAGAAATATGCGATTGCACTTGTCTAATTTCTCGCATGAGCCTTTCAGCAATAGTGTTGTTTGCATAACAAAAGTTGGTATCGTTGAAGTGATTGCTTTTATCAATGTGCTTCTTGCTTCCATTGATAGGCAGCGTGCATTCCAGCCTTCCAATCCATATTGCACCCTTTCAAGCACAACTTTATAGGTTCTGGCAGATACTTTACGATGCAGCGAGGGTACGCCCATGTATTTCCCCAGCTCATTTGTTAGCGGTATGCCGAGAATTCCACTTAGAGTTTGGCTGTATGTTGTCCTGACATTATTGGATACCAACAATTGTGATTTGGTGAAGTTGACTTTTTGTCCCGTGGCTAGACAGAAACGGTCTAAGATCCTTCATATTTCATGTGCTTGCGCTATATCAACTGTTGTGTCGGAATGATCCTGAATGTGGGAGTAGTGATGTAGAGCACAATAGTCTCAATTAATTATGTCAGAATCCCAAACTGTTCCAATGTACCCCGAATAAAAGACCATTCCAATCGGTTGTAGGTCTTTTCTAGATCAATCTTAATCAGCATTTGTCCTCCAATACCTTGTTTCCGGCGTAGAGAATGGAGCACCTCCTGATATATGAGCACATTATCCGTAATGTTTCTGTTCGGAATAAAGCTTGTTTGGTTCGGCACAACAAATTGCAGTAGAAATGGCTTTAGTCTGTTGACAATATAGAAATACATCTTTACACATTTTAAGGGCAAGAAGAGGTAATTAACCTAAGATTTATACAAACCCAAGAAAGAAAAAGCCCAATAAAAGAATCCAGAAGAAGAAAGAAGCCACATCTATCTCCCACCCATATTTACTCCATCTCCATCGTCACCTCCTTCCTTCTCCTCCCTGTTCTCTTTTCTTTCCTTACCATCTCCACTGAAATTTCTATTCCCATACTACCCCCATGGATCTTGCCGCAGAACAACTCCAATTCCTAACGATCCCAGATATTGTTAGAGAATCCATCTCAATCCCAAAACAGTCCCCCAAGACTTTCTACCTCATCACTTTAACCCTCATCTTCCCTCTTTCCTTCGCAATCTTAGCTCACTCTCTCTTCACCCACCCCATTCTAAACCACCTTGAAACCCACCCCTCTGAAAACTCCTCCCACGAATGGTCTCTTCTTCTGATCTACCAGTTCTGTTACCTCATTTTCCTCTTCGCTTTCTCTCTTCTCTCTACTGCCGCTGTTGTTTTCACTGTCGCCTCTCTTTACACCTCAAAGCCTGTATCTTTTTCCTCCACTATCAGTGCTATTCCTAAAGTCTTTAAAAGGCTCTTTCTAACCTTCTTGTGGGTTTCTTTGTTGATGTTGCTTTATAACTCTGTGTTTCTTGCCTTCTTGGTTTTGTTGATTATTGCTGTTGATACCCAGAATGGAATTCTTGTTTTTTTCTGCCTTGTGATTATTTTTCTGCTGTTTTTAGTTGTTCATGTTTATATTACTGCGTTGTGGCATTTAGCTAGTGTTGTTTCCGTTCTTGAGGATGTTTATGGATTTGCTGCTATGAAAAAGAGTTATGAGTTGCTGAAAGGTAGGACTAGAATGGCTGCCATTCTTGTTTTTGTGTATTTGGCTATTTGTGGAGTTATTGCTGGTGTTTTTAGCGCGGTGGTTGTGCATGGTGGAGAGAAACACAGCGTGTTTACGCGGATTGTTGTCGGTGGCTTCTTGGTTGGTGTTTTGGTTATTGTGAATCTTGTGGGGTTGTTGGTGCAGAGTGTGTTTTACTATGTTTGTAAGAGTTATCATCATCAGGGGATTGATAAGAGTGCTTTACACGATCATCTTGGTGGTTATCTTGGCGAATATGTGCCTTTAAAAAGCAATATTCAAATGGAGAATTTGGACGCCTAAGGTGTTACTCAACGGATTCACTACTTGCACACGCACACCATTTGTAAGTTTCAGCTTTATGTAGGTTTTGTGATACAAATGTTGATCCTTTCATATTTGTTATTCGATAGTTGTGTATGAATCTTCGCTGCTTTAGCACTTCTTAGATTTGAGTTTTAGCAATAAGATTTACAGAAGTGCTTGAACTATGTATCGCAATTTCCGAAGCATCTATGTAAATGGAATTCGCAGCACACTACTCTCTTATTTCTCTCGCCTATATGGTTTGTATGTTTGCGTCATTTATGCTTCAAATGTACATCAGAATATCAGTAATAGATCAAGTTTATTGCTTAGCACTTATCAGTACCAATTCAGCTCGGATGCGTTGTTCTTGTTGCGGCTTCTCGTTGGTTTCTTGATGAATTCTTAGTCATCTATCTTAAAGTTTATCTTGATGCCTATAATGCGCAAACTGCTTGTCATGTTTTATTCTTGCAAGTTTTTCTTCTGCTGCTAGGTCTCATCGTTGGTGGATATTAAGCTTAGTATATTTATTTTGGTGGTAGTTTTCTTGCTTTTAATAGTCTTAGACATGGTTCTTATGTAACTTGCTGAATTTCGCGACATAATTATGAACCCTAGATGATGCAGATTAGTTGGTCCATTTTCAAGCTAGTTGACAATCTGCAATTGCTTTTGCAGCTCGTTTGCGAGTGAAGAACATTGTGTGATCATCCTATTCGATTCCAGATGAAAAGTTGCATTTCTTTTCTTATTCAAGAACTGTCATGTCTCAGAGTAGGCTTGTGGTTGCTATAGATGATATTCAAGTACCATGGTACAGAAGTATGGAGTATGTGTTTATTTCATGGTTCCTCCATATTGGAGTGAATCTAATATTTTAGAATCTGATGAAGTTCACAATCCACAATCAACAGAATGCTTTAGTCATAGCTTGCTCTTTGTAATTCCAATTGGTGCCTCTCTAGACCTCTTCTCAGCTGCTCGAGACAGTTGCTTCACAGCTTCTTTAGGTAGATTGCGGGCTTTGCTCAACCATTGCCCTCCATCAACAACTAATGTCGTGCCATTCACATATTTGCCTACCAGACAACTCAAGTTTTAAGTCTTTGTTTGTTCAAGATAGTAAGAATTAAAATTTACAGCAAAATCTGATTCTAACCTGCGTCAGATGCCAGATAGAGAGCAGCCATGGCAATATCCCATTTCTCCCCCAATTTAAATAGAGGCATCTTCATCTCTTTCTCCAATAATTCATCAGGTCCAAGTTTAGTAGTACCAGCAGTATCTCCAATGGGGCCTGGTGCAATACCATTCACTCTGATTTCATAATCTGTTCCCCATTCCAAGCTCAAGCTTCTTGTAATGCTATCAACAGCTGCCTGTGCAACGCCAACAAACTCATTATCATTACAAAAATATTGAAGCTCAAGATTAATGATATAGATCTAACAAACTGACCTTGGCAGCAGAAACATGGATTTGATACCAAGTAGCAGTGTAGTGCAAGTTGGCACTGATGTTTATGATGACTCCACTGGTAGATGGATCCTTTCCTGGACCTCCTTTCTTCAGATACTTTAGAGCTTCACGGCACATTGTAAAAGTCCCAACTGCGTCTATATCCATCACTGCAAAAACCCAACAGGAAGAAGTGATTTATTTTCCACATGAGGAGAAATGATTATTTTGTTGACTATTTGGATTAATCTAACCAATTAATGATGCTTAGAAAGATGATAATTACCAGTTTTGAATCCATTTTGAGACAAATCCTCAGCTGGCACAAGAAAATTCCCAGCTGCAGCATTCACAAGAATATCGAGTCTACCAAACTTCTCAACAGTAGAATCCAAAACTCGAACTGCATCCTCTTTTTTCCGAACATCTCCTTCGATTCCTATAGCCTAAACACAAAAATCAACAATTTTAGCAAAGCTACAAACTTTGTTTAAGACCCAACACAATCCATCACAAAAAGATTCATAATTAATTCATAAAAAGCTGAAAAGAAGAATTTAGTTACAGGAATGGAATGGGATCGGAGAAGTGAAACAGCAGAGTCAAGGACGTCTTTGCGACGACCCATGATAGCAATAGAGGCTCCATGTTTGCCCAGTTGGAGAGAGAGCTCAAAACCAATCCCTGATCCTCCACCTGTTAATAAAGCCACTTTTCCTTTGAGGATGTCTGGCTTGAATGGTGACTCCATTACAGCTCTTCCCTATTGTTTCTTGCTTTCACTCTGCTCCTCTCTTATACCTTCACAACTCAGTGGCTTTGTTTAAAAAATTTGTTACTTGTTTCTATAATTTTATAAAAGAGGGACTCTAATCCCATGTATTCAGTAAAAAAAATAGATCGATTGTTTAAGAATCAAAAAACGTGTTTGGTTTATATCAAAAAAAAAAAAACGTGTTTGGTTTGTGATGTTAACAAAGCAGGAAGAAGCTTCGTCCTGTTTTCAGACTTCGTGGCCTGCACAAAGGTTCACGTTTGACATTTCTAATTAGAAAAATGTGTGAAAATAACCAAAATAACAATTTTTATTGATTATATAATTAATTATCATTTTTTTCTTCGTAAGTTCACAAAAGAATATATTTATACAAACTTCAAAAGTTGTCAAACTATAAATAAATAAAGTTCACATAAGTTCATAATATCAATATTGAAAATTATTTGTTAATATTTGTTCATATAAACATATGTATGCAACATTCATACAAATAAAAGTTAACATATGTTCAAAAAAAATGTAGTTATTATGATTTTAAAACATAAAAATGTTATATATTAAAGTTCATAAAAGTTCACATAAACTGTTTGAAGATGTAATTTTATCAAATAAAAGTTCACAATAGTTAACAACTTTATAATAAACATTTAGTTCAACAAAGATCCACAAAAAGAATCATTTTCATAAAATAATTATTTACATTAAGCAATCATTTAAAATGAATAAATGAATACATAACTGATAAGAAAACTAATAAAACAAATAATTAAAAAATAGATTCACAATTGTTTACAAATATATGCTAACAAAAATTTGTCTAATATCATATATAATGAACAAATAAGTTCACAAAAATTTACATAAAGTTGACTATATTCACAAAATTAATTCTAAAAATTGTCATTAATATAATATAAAAGCTAAACATGAATACATTTATAATTTATAAAACACATGTGACATAATAATTGCATCACAAGGTAATTACTATATATTTTTTGTCATCTTAATTCAGCTTGTCGCATTTAATCATATACGTGTGCTGTTATTGGGGAAAAAAAAGTAATTAAAAATTCATAATCTTCTCTATTCTTTTCACAATATAACCTATAAGTTTAATGTATCAAATCAACAATTAAGCATATTGTTATAACTAAATGATACGTGTCTGAAATAGAATATGTTGAAATAATTCAAGGAGAAAGCACTGTACTTTTTATTTAATGTTAATGGCAAAAATATAATTTTAAGTTTAAATTGAAAAGTCAAAAGGGGCAAAATTGGAATTCAAAGACTGGGACACAAATCTGCTAAGGAATAAAGTTAGTAGAATTTGAAAAGAGATTTAGCGTCAAAAATGATAATGATTAAAGGGTTTGTCATGACAATTAGTACAATAATAACTGTGCATTTAATGTGATTGACGACACACTAAATATTGTATGTTTGAACAAGAATAACAGAAGACAAATGGATTTTTGTACAAGTAAAGTATCAAGTGCATGAAAGCTCGAACATGTAACCAAGGAAGGATCGAACATGTCGTGATTGAATGAGTTCAAAAGATTGAAATTCGAAGCAAAAGTCAAAGCAATTACTCTAACATGGAGGTTTTAAGTAGCTGTACATTTTCAAGGAGATTAATAGATGAAGTGAGCTTAATCGTTAGAAAAATGACAAATCATAGAAAGCATAAGTTCAAATGTGATAACTGCCATAAGTTCATACAATGTGGAAAAACTGTCAAATTTGAATTAAAAATATGCTCACATTTTTTGCTCAGATGAACACTATAAAAAGGGAACCAGAGATCAGAAAACGACACACGATCAAACACACTACTACTTCTAGCATTTACAATCGGTCTTTGTTTTTAGCTTCCATATGTAGTCTTTTATACTGATATAGAGAACAAGATGGTATCAAACAAATACATATATAACTTCATGTTACTAAAGTGGCAGAAAGAAAGAAATTACGTAAACTTTGAGATTTTTTAAAACACTGAATTTAGAGTAATATTGTCCCCACTATGTGTATTAACAATTATTAACAATGCCCCAAAAATGTAATCAACTAAAAATATTCTGCCCAAAATTGTATAATCAGTAAAATGGTAAAAAGAAAGAAATTATGTAAACTTTGAGATGTGTTTAAAAAACTGAATTTAGAATAATATTATTCCTATTATGTATATTGATTGCGGTGTTTTTGGACAATTTACTGCAGATATTAACAAAATCTCATAATATAACCAACGAAAAAATTCTTGTCATTCTCTATATCAAGTTCTCAATCTGAAGTCCTGCGACTCCCAAGTTGCACAATTTACTTCCATTTTGTCATTCTTGATGAATAAAATAAATGAAAATGAGAATAAAATAAGGAGAACCTTCATGAAATATGAATTTGTGGAAAAGAAATGATTAGGAAAGAGAAAAAAGTAGGAAGTAGAATACTATCAACTAGGAGGTAAGGATGATAAACAACAACGCCACAATAACAAAGTTGCCACAAGATCGAAGGTCTCTCTAATGTCTCAGTCTCCACAATATGTGCCTGACACGCAACCCCACCCAGGCGAACCCCCTAACCCACCTCCCACCGCCCACATGACGACGAAGGGTTGCATGGAAGCAATTTCACCTTTGTGCGTCAACAGCTCCATGCAAGACTCCCCGATGCAAGGTACTCCTTTAGATGGTGAACAAGACCATGTAATGACAGAGTAGCAAACTTCTCTAGATCACGCTCCGGTTGACCATGGGTCTCCACCAAGTGATCCTTCTTCCTGGACTAACCTCTGCACCACTTCAAACCATTCTCATTCAGAGATATCCCGAATGGTCCTAAAAGCCCCTTAGAAGGGCTCAAAATCTTCTATCAAGTAAGAAGATGGTCCTACAACATGGCAAGGGCAATCCTCTTCTCCCCATGTTTTCTTGCTCCGAAGAGCTAAAAGTCGATCTCATACGTCCATGGAAAGATGCATTGATTGCAAAACCTCTGGGTCGAAACGTTGGGGCTGGACCATTTGAGAAAAGAATCAGGGAGTTGTGGAAACCAGCAGGCGCTATGGAAGTTATGCCATTAGGCTCAGGGTATTTTCTTATCATGTTCGATAATGACGGTGATCAGAACAAAGTTCTTTCGGATGGCCATTGGACCGTTCAAGGACATTATCTTACAATCTGCTGATGGTCCCCATACGTTTACCCCTCTAATGATACTGTTGAGTCGACTTTAGTTTGGGTCCGGTTTTCGAAATTGTTAAAGATGTATTACCAAGAGGATGTATTATTTGCATTGGCTTCAAGTATAGGTGTCCCTGTTAAAGTTGATATTAATACTCGTATGGCTACTTGAGCTCGTTTTGCTCGAGTCTGCGTGGAAGTGGACCTTACTAAGCCACCTGTAGCGACATTTTGTCTGGACGGGAAGTGGTACCAGATCGAGTATGAAGGCATTCATACTATATGTTACCAATGTGGGATGTATACTCATCGGTCTGAAACTTGCCATGCTGCGGTTCGAGTAAATGGCCAGGAGGTTGCTAACGTCTCTAGTAAGGGGGAGGCAAGAGGTAAAGAGGCTACATTTGAAAACCAACCACAACAGGCTGTACAATCCAATGCCAACGATACGGTGAGGGGTGCGGCTACTGTCTCTAGGAATGGTAATGAGTATGGTCATGACCCTAACATGATAGCTCAGAAGCCAACGTTCAAAAACAGAAAGGCTCCTCGAGTGCAACCAAAGGACCCTCAACAAAGTCACATCTCAGTGGGTAATAGATTTTCACATTTAATGCAGTTGGATTCTGTTGAGTTGGAGCAGACAAAAGAGAAGGAAGTAGAGAATGTTGTGTCTGCTACAGGAGGCGAGGTATTAATGCAGCCGACACACACGTCTCCCAATAAGTCTAATAATACTAAGGAGCCTTGTGTGCTAGAAAAGAATTTTAAACCCAGGCTCAATAGAAGTGAGACCACCTTGGCAGATACGAACCAGGCCTCTAGTTTGGCCCAGAGTAAAAAGCCCCTGCCGTCCTCTTCGAACAGCCCCAAGAAAATTATGACATAATATTAAACCCACACAAGAAGAGCTGTCCCAAAGAGTAGGGTCAAGTAGAGACGTCTTCTAGGGGCGTTAACTCATCCTCCAATGATCCTGCAGTGCCATTCGAGAATCTACCCAAGCCACAAAATGAAGCGATGGAGGTTTGCCCACCTAAGCCTCCTCATCCATCTCACAAAAACTCTTCTCTCTCGTTGGCTATTGCCCTCCCGAGTGAGGGGGAACGAGATGGAAGGCCTATTGATAGAGAAGCAAAGGTGTATAGGCATAGGTCAATTTTGAGGGACCCAGTTAGCGGCTCTAAGCGTGGAGGCAGACCACCCTCCCCCTCAGATAGAACCTGATAGGTTGGTGATGTTCCTCATTCTTTTTGTTAGCTTTTACTATGTCGATGTTAGTATGGAATATTTGTGAGGTGGGTAATTCTGAGTTGATTAGGCACCTTAAGTCTCTGATCCAAAGTCTGGCTATTAAGTTATTGGTGTTAACAGAGCCTAAAATTAGTGGGCATAGAGTTGATTGTGTGTGTAGGAAGTTGGGGTTTGAGGGACAATTTCGACAAGAAGCAGATGGTTTGAGCGGTGGAATATGGGTTATGTGGAATATGGATAGAATTGATGTCTCTGTAATACAGATTGACTCGTGCTTCATTCATACGGAGGTGAGGAGTACGGGGTGGCTGGAGTGGAATTTTACTGCAGTCTATCATCGTCACCCGAACAATAGGGAAGGGTGGGACTTTTGGGAAAAGGTGAAAGGTATATGAATTTAATCAGGTAAACCGTGGGTAATGGCTGGGGATTTTAATGCCATCGTCTCTACTTCAGAGTGTAGCAGGGGTGGAGGTAGAGCAGAGGATAGAGTTATGTTTGCGAATTGGATTTCTCAGTTGGGGCTTATTGATATGGCTCATATCGGCTCGCCATTCACGTGGGCGAGAGGACTGACAGCTGGCTCTAGGATTATAAGGAGATTGGACACAAATTTATGCAATATGGAAGGGAGAGTCTGCTGGCCGGAGGTGCTAGTGCAACACTTACCTAGAGTCTTCTCAAACCATTCCCCTTTACTTATCAAACTAGACCCACCACAGAGTCAGACCTCCTTGCATAAGCCATTCCGATTCCAAAGGGCATAGTTCGAGCATCCTTCATTGTTGGATTTTGTTGCTTTGGTTTGTAACTATAATAATGGATTTGTCCAGGGTACGAAAGAGATGGTAGCGACTCTACAACATTGGAATAAGGTCATTTTAGGGAACATATTCTATAAGAAGAAAAGGATTATTGCACGCATCGCTGGGGTTCAAAGGAGATTAGATAAAGATTATCATCCAAGCTTGATCAAACTCGAGAGTAAATTGAAAACACAACTGGAAACTATCTTGAGAGAGGAAGAAATGATTTGGTATCAAAAGTCAAGAGAGAAGTGAATTCTTGTAGGGGACAAACACACAAAAATTTTTCATACGTCCATTGTTATTAGGAGGCAACAAAAAAAATAAAGGGGCTGAAAGGTGTTAATGGGGAATGGGTTTGGGAGCAGGAGGGGATGAAACAGCTTGCGTTGGATTATTTTAGTACACTCTCACATCCGAAAATGTTGTTGCAGACTATATTACCACTCCATGCTTATTTCCTACATTAAACCATCAGGAGTTAGCTGGTCTCGAGAGAGCATTCACGGATAGTGAAGTTAAATGTGCCATTTTTAGTATGGGGCCATATAAAGCTCTCGGTCCAGATGGCTTTCAGCCTGTCTTCTACCAGAAATTACGGGGCATTGTGGTTCAAGACTTGTTAGAGGTTGTGCTCAAGTGTCTGAATGATGGGATCTTCAACGAAGAGCTTAACTCCACCATTCTAGTGTTAATATCGAAAACCTCAGCCCCTGAAGTCATTCAGCAGGTCCGGCCAATAAGCCTGTGTAATGTAGCCTACAAAACCATAACCAAGGTCATTGTGAATAGACTAAAACCTCTGTTACCTCCTTTAATCTCTCCATATCATAAGAGTTTCATTTGTGGGAGAAACATTGCTGACAATGTTATTATCTATCAAGAAGTCCTCCATCCCTTTCGCTTAGGGAAGGGTTCTAGTAGAGGTATGATGGTAAAGTTGGATCTTGAGAAAGCCTATGACATGATGGAGTGGGCTTTCATTGAGGATACATTGAGAAACTTTCATCTCCCAGAGAAACTAATTAGGACCATTATGTTGTGTGTATCCACTTCTACTTTTCGAGTTTGCTGGAATGGTGAGCTTACAGAGGAAAGGAAGCCAACTAGAGGTTTGCGCTAAGCTTATCCTCTATCACCCTACTTGTTTGTACTATGTGTTGACAGGCTGTGCCATCTTATCGAGCAGAGGGTGAGCATGGGAAGATGGAAGCCTATACAAGTCTCCAGAGGTGGCCCTCATTTATCTCATCTATGCTTTGTCGATGACATAATTTTGTTCGCCCAGGTAGAAAAATCTCAAGCTCTTCAAATTAGAGACTGTCTTAACTTATTTTGCAGAGATTCTGGGCAAAGAGTGAATTTCTCAAAATTCATCATACTAGTGGCTAAGAAGGTGTCTCAAGTGCAGGCTAAATGCTTGAGTGACATTCTGGGTATTGCAGTGGAAAAGAAGTTTGGGAATTATTTGGGGATTCCATCTATTCAGGCACGGGTGACTAAGCAAACTTACAACCAATTCTTGGAGAGGGTCCAGAGTAGACTTCAAGGGTGGAAGGCTAAGTGTTTGTCCCTAGCAGCTAGAGCTACACTTATACAGTCTATGACATCGACCATTCCATCCTATGTAATGCAAATTGCTATGCTTCTGAAAACTACTCTTTAGGAGATGAAGAGGTGCCAAAGATGTTTTTTATGGGGATACTCAGGATAAAAAAAGCCTTGTATAAGGTACGATGGGAGAAAGTTTGTCAACCAAAAAGCCAGGGGGGTCTTGGAATTAGAAAAATGAAAGTATTTAATAAGGCTATGCTTACAAAACAAACATGGAGAGTGGTAACCCAGGAAGACAGTATTCTAGTTAAAGTGCTCACTAGTAAGTAGGGACCGGTCGAGTCTCCGCTACGTGGCGAGCAATTTACAAACAGAGGGATGTCGTAAGTAAAGGGGTGGGTAAAGTGGTATTCAATGGTTGGAACATCTCGTTTTGGTTTGATAAATGGGTAGCAGATAAGAAGCTGGGGAAGTGTTGTATCAGACCCCTCCCAGAACATTTAGCTACTAAAAAGGTGGCTGATTATTTGCTTGGCAATCAATGGAATTGAGGGGCTTTTCAGGAGTTCCTGCCAAATCAATTGCTCCTAAAAATTGCAGCTAAACATGTGCAACCACAAGGAAGAAGAGATGTCCTCACATGGACCGCTTGTAGTAGAGGTTCCTTTAATATAAAGTCTGTGTATTAGCTATAGGAAAATCTACTGGGAGTTGACAGGCAGTTGGGAGATGGGGGTCGTATTTGGAAGGAGTTGTGGCACTTGAAAATACCTGAGCATCTGAAATTGTTTGCCTGGTTACTGGTCCAAAATAGGATTCTCACAAAGACCTTAATGGCTGCTCGGGGAATAAATCTAAGTATTGATTGTCAGGTGTGCTCTAACGGGACTGAATCTCCCATCCACCTCTTTCGAGATTGCAAAGTGGCAATGGACATTTGGAAGCAGGTTATCCCAGGGGTTGCTCGTGAAGTGTTTTCCACACAAGCCTGGGTGGAATGGATCCCTTCTAATATGGTTGCAAAGGATTATTCATAGTTTGGCCTTCCTTGGAATCCTGTGTTCATACTCATTTGTTGGTGGATCTGGAAGTCTAAAAATGCTCTTATCTTTAGAAATGAAAGCAGCCATTTAAGTTGTCAAACAGCAGGTCAAACAGTTGTCAAAGGCTTTCAAGATGAGAGAAGAGAAAATAGATGACAGGCAAGAAGGTTTTTATTAGCTGGGATCCTCCCCCTCCTTCATGGGTTATTCTAAACACGGATGACGCTTCCAAAGCAAGTAAAGATGCGACATGTGGGAGGCTCATTAGAACTCATACAGGTGACTGGATTGGTGGATTCTATTGTAACTTGGGACATGTTTCGGCCATTGAAGTTGAATTGTGGGGTCTTTTCTACGGTTTGACTCTGGCATGACAAAAGGGACTAAGAAGAGTTTTGGCAGTCCTTCACTCTAAGGTCGCCATTTTGTTTATGAAAAAAGTTCTCTAGGACTCACACCCTCTGGCTCTTCTAGTTTCTGCTTGTCAAAATTTTTTGACAAGAGATTGGTTAGTTCGATTGAAGCATAGCTATAGAGGAGGCAATAGAGCAGCAGACAAACTAGCAAGCTTGGGTTTTAACAAACCGGTATGACCTAATTTTCTGGAGCTTCCCCCAACTAAAGTGCGACAAACTCTTATGGAAGACTTGGTGGGTGTTTCCCTCCCAAGAATGACGAAACCTCTTAGATGTACACTTTCCCATGTTACCTAGGCTACGATTTGCCCTCCATTGTAACAAAAAAAAGGAGGTAAGGATGATAAACTTATTATTCACATTTTGTAAGTTTGAATCCTTATCAGTGTGTTCAATGATAAAAGGGGTCAACCAGCACACTGGGAATGTGAGGTTTGATCTCTGGTTCTATAGCGACGCTAGGAGAGACATATAGGGCTAGACCTACTGGTTTGCCAGACTTCACGTTCTCTGCCCTTGGCTTGTGGGCTAGCTCAGCTTCTTGACTAAAATTTATCAATCAAAACATTTTGTAAGTTTGAAATGGCGACATGTATCATAAGAAAAACCTTCAAACATAAACAACACAACAGTTAGACCTTTCAATTTGTGTTAATGGTCAAGTTAGTGTTGAGTCAGTTCATGTTAAATTTTAATAGAGTCAACCTATTGACAATCCAAACTCATTTACCAAAACCCAACATATTTATTATGTGTTAAGTCGAACTCAGGTCGACTTATTGACATATGTATTAAATTTATATTAATTTTAAAATTTATATAAAATGTAATAAAAATAAAAATTATTAATCTACAAAAAAAATTTAAAAGATGATTTTTGCATATAAAAAAAAAGAAATGATCATACACTATATCATTAATCCATATGTTTTTGGGATAATTAGATGAATAATAATTTTTTATAATAGTATAAATATTTATAATTTGTTTTCTAATCTATCATTTGTTTGAAATTAAACATCCCATGTTTTTTTTAAATATATCCACTAGCTTCCTAATGATTTCCAAATATTATGAAAATGAATTGAGATAATTATGTAAACTATTATATTTTGAGTTTGAAATGATTTCCAAATATTATCAAAATGAATTGAGATAATTATGTAAACTATTATAGTATCAAAAGGACATCTTTTGAAACTTGTTTATCAGAAATAACTGTAATATTTAACTTAATCTAAAATGACATATTTTATATTCTAATTATCTAAAATAGTCCTACAGTATCGCACATAGATAGATAAACGAAAAGTTTATAATTGTAATTTCACCATTGGCCTCGTTTCTGGTCAGTGGGCCAGTTAGAGCTATTGGGCCAAGTTTAAGAATTGGACCCAAGAATAATCAAGTCGAACATATATCCCATTATTACCTTTTAAGAGAAGTTACAAACATTATAAGATGTGTACAATTATGGAAATAAGATGTTGATTTTGATTCAATATTTAATCCTAATTGAGTTATATATGGACGGCACATCCTATCAACCAAAATAAGGAAATAATTGACTCAGGCATGAATAATTATCTCTTGGCTAAACTTCCATCTGCCACCAACCAAGTTTTGTTGGTTCATCATTTGAACAAACAAAAGACACTTCCAATGGTTATTCATAAGGTTTCATCAATGTGGTATAATTGGTTTATGTTTACAAAAAAAAAAGGCTAAAGACGTAAGGCGAGATTTCGATTTGCACTTGTTCTAGTACATTATTTATCTTGTTGTCTCTGTGTAGGATCGTATGGGATCATATTTGGGATCTTTTTAAGGTGTCGTCATAGAGATAGATCTAAAGTAATTTTGGGTTGTAGTTCTTCGTCCACCACTGTGCGCAATTCGGTAAAGCTAAAGGAAGCAAGGAGAGGTATAAAAATGTGAACTTTATGTTAAAATTTTGATCTTTACACTATTTTATGTATTATGCTTTATTTTGTGTGATTCTTCTACTGTTCTTTCATGTTTTAAATGATTTTTCCGTTGCCATAAATTTAAAATGGACATATAGAAAACCTAACATAGTAACCCCTAATGAGGATATAATGTGTTTCATGATAATTTTGGAATCATCATACCATATTATTATAAAGTTGCAGATAAATAAAGTGTCATCATGAACCTACAATTTCTATTTGTGGTTACAAACTAGTGCTGATAAATATTATAGAAATGCTTGGTGCTATATATGTTTAAACTCAGTCCATGAACCTATTGATATATATGTGCTAAAACTCTGTGAACGTTCAGACTTAAAATTTATTTTCAACTTTTACAAACCTTGAGTTGCCCATATATATGTTGATTTTGGTTAATGTTGCAGTAATACTCTTCTGCTGGTAATATCTGCTCCTAAATATTTCTCACTTTGTTCCTAAATATGTATTATTATAGCAATATGCACACAAATATTTAAAAAATGACTTTAATAAATAAAAAAGGTTATTTTCCTCTTTTTTGAAATCCAGTGTTTCAAAACATTTGTTGTTGTAGTGTTACAATATATTTAATATTGATGAGGTTTTTTGTTTTAATTTTAGAGAAACATAGGGTATTTTGAGGGAAAATATGTTCAATTTTTAAAAATACATTTATTTTGAAACAAAATTTTGAATCTAAAACAACACTTATTTAAGAATTAAGGAAGTATATGAATTCGCAGGATTAAGAGGAGAGATGATCATTTGAAAAAGACAATTAAACATTAACATATTATTATATATCATTTTTAGTTACAGTATCTCTTTATTTTTTTTATTATTTATACACTCTAAATATTTTTATTTGTCTTTTATGTTGAATTCACAGGTAACAATTTTTTTAAGTATGGAACTTAAATGATTTATAATATTTTAATTTTTCTATTGAATTCGTAACTAATATAAATAAATGAATAACAAATTAATTTTGAAAAAGACTATAAAAATTAAAATTGTGGCACTATTCAAAAAATATTTCAGTAATTTTAAAAATGATTGTCTAATTAATGCCCAAAACACCAATGACACTTTTATAAAAAGGGGTTCATTGTCCATAACACTTCATAAAAAAACGTCATCAACATTTACAACACATTGGACAAGTGTCGTAAAAAATGAACACATTTTATGAAAGGTCATTAATATTTGTTGCGTTTTAGACAAATGTCATTAATTTTTGGAACGTTTTAATAAAGTGTCATCATAATTTGTAAAAATGTTTAAAAAATGCCAGAACATGCTTAGAAATATCATTAAATAAACTTTAAAAAGGCCATTAAATTATTTTTAAGTGTATATCTTGTATTTCAATTCTTTCCATTCAATATTATTAAACGATATAACATCCTTAGTAAATATAAACAACAATGAAAGATAAATTCTCGATATACATAAATCTTAACGTGTGATTTAACAAGCAGTTAGTGTGTTTTTTTTTTGTATTAGTTAAAAAATTATCAAACATGCAACAATTCAAGATTTTTGCACTTACCCTTAAAGGTTCCGTTTGTTTGGAAGAATTTGTTTTTCAAAAAAATATTTTTTTAATTTTCTAACGTTTGTTACTAACGAAAAATAAGTTAACGAAATTATAATTTAAAAACTAATAAAAAATAATTATTATTTTTAACATATTTTAAACAAAATATTTCTCTTATTTAAAATATAAATTATATTTTTTAATTTGAGTATAAAATATTAAAAAATATATTTTAAAAAAATAAGATTCTAAACTATAAAAATTATTTTCCACAAAAATTAATTTTCCCACAAAACATAGGGTTAAGTTAGATATAGAGTAAAAAACAACAAATTAAGTTTTTTGCTCTTCTCCGGCGTCCATCTCTCTCCCTCTCTTTCATCTCCTTCTCTGTTATTCCACATGTTGATTCTCAAGCTAGTGCAACTGTAGTGTGTTTTTGGTGCAAATTAAACCACAATTTGTTCCTGTATGCTTTTTTC
>CANYCX014426139.1:0-19399 GCA_948193385.1 Breynia disticha f. nivosa | reverse complement strand
ACACATTAATTCAGCAACATTTCCAATTAATATACCAAAATTCAGCTCAAAATCAACTTAATGTCAACCTAAAGTAAATGTTAGGTTTAGCTCACTTTTCCTTCATTTAACCAACACAAACTCATTCTATTAAATCTCTAGCGTCTTTTCTAACTAATTAACATCAATCTCAGCAACCTTCTTCCATTTCCAGCATCTAAAATAAACATTAAATCCATCCAAAATTCATCATAAACTATATATAAACCATAAATCAACTTCCTTTTATCTTACCTTATCAATTTCCTTCCAAAACCAAGCTAAATCTCCTTTTCTTGCTGAATTCACCAAACACTGCTGTTCTTCAACTCTTTTCTGCAGGTTTTCAGTTCTGGAAATGAAGTATAAGTGAAGAGGTGAAGAAAATGGCCCCAATGCTTCGAAATATATTTTTTTTCAAGCAAACAGGTCACTACGCGTGGTGGCAGCGACCGCGCGTACTTTGCTGTCCACTGCGCGTACTTCCTAATTCCAGATTTTCCGATTTTTCGTCGATCGTTTCGCGATAACTTTCGATCAACCTTTCGTATATCTTTATATATTAACAATAAAACACATATTTATCGTCATTTTACGACGAAAAATATCCAGAATGTTACAAAAACCATATATCCAATATTCATCTTGATATAATTTCTCCTTTAATGACATGTTTACCCAATTGTATAAAAGATAATCTAGCATCATTACAAAGTCCAGATAGTTGATCTTTATTACGAAACAATATAACTGGAACACTAATTTTTAAAGTCAATTTGTGATTTGGAATGCTGGATGCAATGATACTATTAAAAAATTCTGACGTGTAAATTTCATGGTGATTACTTGACGTTTATTCTACTTTGTGTATTTATTCCTCCAAACTAATCAGAACTCAAGTAAGTTATCTCTTCACCGGGTGTGTAAATGTTGGATGCATAGTTAAGACTGTGTTATAATACAATTAAAATTGTGTAAATAAGATATTATTATTCACAATTTTAATAGTGAACACATTTTATATATATAAATTTGGTGTCATCTTTGTGTTGGATATATATACATCGATATTGATAACATGATTTATTTAGAGTTTAATTGTGAATTTAAATTTAAAATGAATTTTAGTATATTTAGCACTATGTACTCTAGCACAATTAAAATTGTACAAATAAGATGTTATTATATATAATTTTAATCGTACTAGAACACATAATAATAATAATAATAATAATAATAATAATAATAATAATAATAATAATAATAATTTGAT
Organism: Breynia disticha f. nivosa; assembly: GCA_948193385.1. Classification (NCBI taxonomy): domain Eukaryota; kingdom Viridiplantae; phylum Streptophyta; class Magnoliopsida; order Malpighiales; family Phyllanthaceae; genus Breynia; species Breynia disticha. The sequence continues at coordinate 18,108 of CANYCX014426139.1, read as the reverse complement.
ATATATATATAATCAATGAGTTGTATTCAGGTCATGTCTGGTTTATCTATTTAACCAAATTTTTAAAAGATGATAAACATATTGATCAATTTACAACTCAAATACATAAATATGCTACTCAAAACCACATAATGTCACACCATATTATCGTGTCGCCTATCGTGTCAATTTTTATAAAATCTATCGTGCCATGTTGTCGTATCGTCTATCGTGTCAATTTTTGTCAAGTCTACTCTTTCCCGCCAAATTTTATTTTCTATTTATTTTTCTATTTACTCCTACCGTTTTTGTGTACATTTTTGTCAAGTCTACTCTTTCCATCCAAAGTCTATTTTCGTTTTGTTTTTCTATTTGCTCCTTCCCGTTCCTTTTATATTTTTCAACTAAACGTAAAGTTATTTCTTATTTAAAAAAATAGTTAAATTAATTTAATTTATAACTTTTGCCATCCAAAACATCAAATTCCAACGAGATAGACGTGCCGAACTGGGAAAAAAAAATTAAAGAGAGAGACATGGACGTGGTTTGAATATGATCCATCAACCTCTTCCAGACCATTTTTGTCGGGTAAAAGGCATTTTAAAGAGGGCCTCGTTGAGCTTCTTCTCAGTTTAAAGTACTTGCTACTCAAAATTGGCATTTCAAAATCTTTTTCTCAAATTGAGTTAACCTATTATCTGCTTTGCTTATAGTCCACACCTAACTTTGACTCTAATAATACTGCCATGATTGTGTCTTTACTAGAAGTGCTTTTCATGAAATATGAAAAAAAATATATATATATTATTATAACCTTCTTTGTTGTTACAAATAGGAGTAGTTGCATTTTTAAATTAACATGGGTCCCATATCTAACTTGAAATCAGATTAGTGTAGTGAATATGAGTATATAGATCTTCTCAGTTCTCATTAATCCTAAACCACTGTACTTAAAAAGAAAGGAGATATGATTCTATTTAAAGTAATTAAGAAATCTCAATGAATGTATATTATGTTTTTTGTGTGTTTAATTTAAAAGCACAATCATTTATATATACTCCCTCCGTCCTATAATAATTATCGTTTTAGAAAAGTATATTTGTCTCATATTATATGTCGTTTTACACTTTCAATGTAACATTTAATATTTTTTTCAATATTACCCTCATTAGTTTTACATTTCTAATATAAATTTAATTAAATGGTTCTTTTCATATACCAAAGTCAAAGGGTAATATAGTCAATTACACATCAACTTAAGAAATAATAACTGTATTTTTAATCTGTGTAAAAACCTTAAATGACGTTTATTGTGGGACGGAAGGAGTAGTTGTTATTGTGAATTATGAAGAGGACGAAGAAGCAAAATTGGTCAACAAAACAAGACCTCCTTGGGGCGCAAGAATGAGTAGCTATTTTAGATTGTCCAAAAACTGGTAATATATAATCAAAAGGTCGTTGATTTTTGAAGGCAACAATGGTTGTCTAGAAGCCAAAAAAGGAGCGAAAAATCTATTAAAAATCATTGACAATACATGAATAGATGTGTGATCAGGTTTAATGATAAATATCTTATTTTGGGGATGAAACATGGAGGCCAATGGAGTGGCGACCAACTCATGCAACATTCTAAATTCATGTATGTTAAAAAGCATGGTTAGAAACAAAAAAAAAATATTAAAGCCATGACGAGAAATGAACAAAAATTAGAGTTGATAGAGATTGCACTACATTGAGCTTCGTCGATTTGAATGAAATTGAGATAAATGAAACTTCAACTCACCCCTCGACTACAACTGTCAATTCGTGTTATACGTATCATAACTGTATCGTGCTATTTTCTATCGAATGTCATTATTTGTCGCATAAACATTAGAAAAATTAAATTCATGTTGTTTGTACATTGTCATAAACGTGTACTTACAAATCGTATTATCGTGTCAAAAATAGATAATTCTACCCTACTGTAATTGGCCTAAAACGGACAATTACAGATTTTTATAGTTTGAGTTTCTGTCAGTTTGAATATGAGTGATTTCTTTATTATCAACTATCGTCAAATTTATCAATTAAGAATTATAGTTATTAGCTCGTCAAACTAAGCATCCTATTATAATACATTTTGGGTCTGTCCCTAGCGTTCCAGTATTCAAATTATGTATGTAAAATAAAGAAAAGATGGCCGGTAATGTTTAGACAGTCCAAGCAAGAAACTTAAACAAATAAAAATTGAAACAAATAAAAGTCAACTTCTTTTGATACAGGTAGATGCTTTGACTTGATGGGAACTTTCCATTGAAGAATCATTAATGTATTAATAATATCAGAGCACGAGTTTGACTTGTTGACAATCCATCCGGCTGAGGAATGTTGATGCTCAAAAATTTTTAAAATCAACTTCCCGCGCGTCAGCTACAGTTTGCATGGAGATGGATGTTACCCGTACTTGAAACAGTAAAAAGAAATGCTATAGGTAGTATAGTTGTTAATTTTTAATACAATAATATGATTTATGAGTATATGTTTATAATACGATATAAATTTAACGTTTTTAATGTTTATAATACGATATATAAATTTAACGTTTTTAATGTTTATGTAATAAATAATAAAATTTGATTAAAAATAATACGTCACAATTATAATACATTTAAAAAACTTAAAATTCTTCCGTGCTAAAGAGCTCAAATTTGATTTTCTATTACATAAAAAATACAACTGCACACTAACACCTTGTTTTAAAATACATGTCAAGTGTAGAGTATACCACAAAAGAGTTCACAATAAATCGACAACAAATTGATCATAAGTTGATAATAAATTGAAAAAGTCAACATATTGACTATAGTGGAGACAAATTTGTTGTACTTTTGACAATAAAAATATTCAATAAAAAATGACAGTATTAAAATATTTAATATTTTTTTTAACAAATGTAACACATAGACACATAAGATATTGTCAACTTATTGTCTACTAATTGTCAACTTGTTATTTACTAAATTAGTTCGTTGTTACTAAATTGACTTGTTATTATTATTGGACATTGTGGTGTTTTTTTTCATTTTATTACAAATGTGTACCTTTTGAATAGTTGGTTTTATAATATTAAGTTGACTACATGTTGACAGTAAGTCGGTAATATGTTGATGATAAGTGACAACATGTTAATTTTTTTTACTATAATTACATGAATTAATATGATTATTGAAAAAAATAAATTATATATGGTAAATTCACAATAAGTCAACAATATATTAATAATAGAGTAACAACATGTTGATTATAATGAAGACAAATTTGTTATACTTTTGTTAATAAAATATTCAATAAAAATCTGACTATATATATATATACATATATATATATATTCAATACTTTTGTCAAATTATGTGAAATAGATATAGAAAATATTGTCAACTTGTTGTCTATCAAATGTTGACAATTATAATGCATTTATATTATCAACTTATTGTCAACATTTATTAACTCGTTGTCAATTTTTTGTCTATAATAAATCTAGTATGATTGCTAATTGTCAACTAATTGTTGACTTGTTGACAATAATTTAAAAATATGCTGACAATAAGTCGACAAGATGTTGACAATAATTAGTCTATTGTACTTTGAATCATTCTAGTAAATAATTTCAAAAGTTTATATCTATTTGATTCTTATACTTCTATAAGTTTAAACTATGTTTAGTATTTAAAATTAATGAATATGAATGTGATAGAAATCTTTTATGTAAATAATCTGAAGACACTTTAGCTTAAAGCCACCGAAATAGCATTGATGCTTTTCATTATTCTAATAAAATTTTGAGATTAAGAAACTGAAACCACATAACCTGATCCGAGGGGAACCTTACGCCTATATATATGGACAAACTTACGATTTCAACGCCCTACATATTCGCATCTTGCATCAAATTTTTACCATATTGTTATTATTGATAAAATTCAAACCTGGCTTAATAAGTTAATTATTTTTAAAATAAAAAACTAATCTCACAGTTGTTATTACCTTGTCATTTTCAATTATTAGTTCTTGAACGTGAAGAACAATGAAAGAAAGGGAGGTGACAGTGAAGACAAAAGGAAAACGATGTTTTGAATCCATGGAAAATAAAAACAATTGAAGAGTCACAAGCATAGAGTCATAACAAGTTGTCATTTCTTTACATGAATAAATTATGATTATAAACAAATTGACAAACAGTAAGCTTAAAAATAAGTTTGCATCACGTTGAGTGTAAGAACAACTTGTATAAAGAAAATTGAAAATAATTTGAAAAATATTAGATATTAATGATTTCTTAATTCAATAGATTTTCTTTCCACACTATTATTTACATGGTTTGTTGTTACTTGTTCAAGCAGTTACCTCTATTAGTGTGAGCCCTAAAATCTTACCATATTTTCTTGTATGATTTTTTTTATTATTTAGAAAGAATAATAAAGATGAGAAATTTCAGTTTATCTATCTTTATGTTTGTGCATTCAGAAAAGATAAAAATATCAATGATATTAGTCCTGTTCAATTATCAGTGTGAGACAGTGGATAGTAAAACATGTGAACACAAGAATAATATCTAAATATTCTTAGTTGATCAATTTTAGTGAAAGACACCAAATTTGCTTTGCAATTTATTTTCATTAATAATAGTAATATAAAAACCCTGATAAATTTTTATTCAAATTTTTCATAAAACAAAACTAAATGAAACCCATTTCTAAAACACTACCTCGTAAACCGAACTTGGTGTAAAAAACATGCATATGAATAAGCAATAGGAGTCAAACGAAAACTAGGTGATTTAATATACTTTACAACCCATGAAATCTCTTTATATATGCATATGCCTAGTCATAAAATTGTCTCAAACTTTACACATTTTTCTTTTCCAAAAACTAACATCAAGCCTTTACAATAGCACTGACGATCTTCAACTCAAGATTCTCTGCTACCTTTTCACTGCCATGTAATCAACACAATAAAAATAATTTTATTTGGTGAGTTTAGAACTCAATAAGTATACCTACTACTACACTTACCTAATTATGTAGAGTATATGTACTTGTTTATTAAACATTAAGTACATTATGCATTTAAAGTACAGTTGCAAAATTAGGCCCGGAACCAGTCATTTCTGGTTCCGGTTCCGGTTCCGGTTCCAAGGTTCATGGAACCATGAACCGTCGGTTCTGAACCGGTGGTTCGGTTACTTTTCGAAAGAAAATCGGACTTGAACTGACTTGAACCGGCCGAATCAGACAGACACCGGCCGAATCGGAACCGGAGGTTCAAAAACCGGCCCGGAACCGTGACCAGATCGGCCCGAACCGTACCCTAAACGGGCCGGTTTCGGTTCGGGCATTCCCCAAGCCGTGAACTGTCGGTTCGGGCCTGGAACCGGCCGTTTCGTCCCGTTTTCCACCTCTAATTTAAGGCATGTCATTCTAATACTCTACTTTTTTGCGGTCCCATTATCTTTGTTTCATTGATATTACATTCTTTACTTCATATTTTTTATGTTTAATTCCATTTACACCCTCTTGTATACAACATTGGAAGGAACACAGTCATGCCTCCAGCCCATATTGATCCCCAATTTTTGTTTGCCTCAAGCACAGACCGTGTTATGGACCACGATCAACATCTCATCCACTAACAGCCAATACGGGCCAAGTCTCCAGTGTTGGTTCACTTTTGATTTTAATTTCTCAAGCACGACCCAAGTAATAGAGCACAACCACCATGTTTATCCACCGTCTTAATCCAGTGTGCTAGCACGACTCATGTAATTGACCACGGTCCCCGTATCAGTCTTTTGCTTCCTCATTTTTGCTTAACCTTTTTCTCAATCAACCCAACACACATACAATTACCAACTTATTTAGAGCATAATACACACCCATCACCAACGTGTAAATCTCCATTCATTTCTCATCAATTCATAACTCACACATTTCCCATGCCATCAAAACTATCAGTTCATATCAAATCACCTTCCTTTCTAACATTAAATTAATGACAATATATGCACAATTTCAACAATCAACATTCCATCTTAAATTCATTATCACAACACACATACATTCCATATTACCATTCCAATATCGCTTATTATCAAAATCACTTCATTCATCCATTCATACTCAATTCATCATAAATATTCATAACCATAAACATAAAAATTACATGGCATACTCATCAACTATCATTCTCAAAATGTATTCAATGTATGCATGCAATAACTGCCATTATTCTTGAGCTCTCGCTCATTGTGGACAATTTCCTTTTTTATCATTCTTATAAAGCTTTCGCTCTTGTGGGCAATCTCCCTTTTTCTCAATTTAATATATCTCTCCATCTTATGGGCTTATCCCTCTTTATCATTCTTTTAAAGTTTTTGCTCTTATGAGCAATCCTCCTTTTTATCATTCATATAGAGCTTTTGCTCCTATGGACAATCCCCCCTTTTCTTAATTTATTAGAAATCTTGTTCATTATGGGCAATCCCCTTTTTTATCATTCAAATACGCATACTATGAATCATATCTCTATGATATCCTAATGCAATGCATCACATCATAAATTCAATCCAATTTTCACACATTCATATTTTCAATCATACAATCATTCATACCTAAACATCCAGTTTCACAATTCATCATCCATTTATATTTCAAGCAATCATTCCACTTAAATCGCTTCATTTCATCATCTCAATGATTTAACATTGCAATTCATATAACATATTCACCAACCAAGCGTTTAAATCTTATTTTCATTTATTACACAATCAATTATATTTAACTATACTTATACAATCAATATCTAGGTAAGTGTAAATTTGGTACTCTTACCTTGATTTCTACGAAGCTCGGATACTCTAATATTCAACTCCATTTTCACTCTTGGTTTTTGCCTCCTATAATAACAATTATACATTCATTAGTTATTTTTCCTTAATCAACCCAAAATCCCAAAAAATTCTTATTCTCCCTAAGTTTCAGACTTCCCTTACCAATATTCTAGTCAAACATGTTTTCCCCTTTTCCTCTTATAGAGTTTTCTCTATTTAGTCTCAACCAAAATCCTTAGACTCACCCATTCATCTAAATAAATTCAAAATTCCAAACCTAACAAAAATTTCAGCCTAACCCATCAATAAAACTCATATATGCAATACCAAATAGAGGCTTCTTACCTTGAAGAGATTATGCCTATATGATGGATGCCTCCTTCTTTCTTTTTGTTAGGGTTTTTAGGATGAGGGGTAAGGGGAGTTTGTTGTTTTATGTTGCTTTCTTCTTTAAGGTTTCTTTTGAGCTCTATTTATATATTTTAAACATTACACATAACACAGACAGTCGACACGCCTGTGTCGTAGCCCTACCTCATTAAGTCATGTTACACGGGCTACAACATGATCATGTTGCAAGTAGTGTTGATCATCTAAAAACCTTACGCTCCCTAACACAGCCCGTGCAAATGACCTTAACCCCCGTGTTAGTTACCTGGGGTTTTCTATGCACAGGATATGACCCATGTAACTCACCACGATCCTCGTGTTGTTCGTTTATTCACCATTTTATAGATCTCTATATCTCTGTCCCTCAAAATTTTGACGTCCAATCATTCTTACAAATTTAGATAATTAATTACTACCTAATTTTCGGCCGTTACAAAAATACAGTGAACTAAAACTAGTATGTAATCGATTAGATGGTTGTCTTTCACTTACCATGGAGCATTGATGTGAACCCCAAATTTGTAAATCAAATCTTTAAGTAAAATAAGAAATTTTAGCACCCATTTTTTTCTTTAAAACAATTAAAGTGATAACAGAGGAAAGAGGAAAATAAATATGCACTATTTAAAAACATTGATCAATGTTTGGTCGTATACAAAATATGCTATGAAAATGCAAAAGAAATGGAAAAAGATTTATAATTTTTAAAGTATGTAAATCTCCTATCTATACACATGTTCGTATAGATATACAAAAGGTGATTTAAAAGCTAAGGAGTCTTAACCTTCCCACAGTATCGCACAAAATTATAGTCCCGCCGCTAGCTACTATCGCTTTGCACAATTAACACAATCACACACACAGCGTGAGTAACTAAATACCCAGTAAGTACACCTACAACACTTACCAAGGTAGTTAATGTATAAGTACTCATTGTTTACGTGTTTTAGATGTATTATTCATGGGTAGAGCTTTAGCTCTCTTAAACTTTCCTAACTTTCCAATTTTATGTGTTATTCATCTGTTACGGTTTCTTTTTCACAATCCTTGATTTTCAATTTTTATTGCAAAGGAACGGTCTGGGAAACGGCTTGGGTAACCCGTTTTCCAGCCCATTTCAACCTTTTGTCTTACTCTATGAAATGAAATGATTTGGGAAACAGATTGGCTAAACAGTTTTCCAGTTCGTTTTAACCCATTTCTTAGCCTGTTTCAACCTACTTTTTCCAGTAATGCACAACACACTTGACATTTTTCAACGCACATAAAGCATGTCAATCCCATTCCACACCAACCAATCTTATATTCAAACAAACACTCTTATACCAATCACATTCCTAGGCATTCACAACACCAAATCAAATAATAATTCATTAAATCATAACTCATTCATATTCACACAACAATTTCCATTGACAATCCATTATACTCACATGGCATTCATCATTCAAGTCGTGCATATCACACCATATAATCAAGATCAATGCAAAATGAAATACTAATGCATTTTTCACACAACTTATGCCTGGGTCTCTTATCAATTTTCCTTAAAGAGCTCTCGCCCTAATTTCTTTTCGAGAGGTCTCCCTCTCGTGAGCACCCATTTCTTATTTTCTTATGGAGAGATTTTTCTCCCATGAGCACCCACTCCTTTTTCTTTTCCTTTTTAGGGAATCTCTCCCCTGTGAGCACTCGCTCCTTATTTTATTATCGACATTGAGCACCCACTCCTTATTTTTATCGATTTCACTCTTGAGCACCTGCTCTTTGTTTTAATTCTCACCATGAACATACACACATGCTCATACAATGCCAAAATATGACATGAATTCAATCGTGAACATTTTCTATAAATCTCATGAACATTCATCATAAACAATTAGCATTACGCTTATTTCCATAATCCCAATTTCAAGCACAATCGATCAAGTCAATTACCTGATCAAGCAAATTTTTCATAACACATCATAATCAAATCATACCATCTCATTTTCACAAATACATCACCATTGAAATGCACATTTTTCCATTCAAATCACAAATTCACACATTCTCAAGCATAACCACACAAATTGGTAAGAGGCATCCAATTCCTTTAGACGCATTTTTCTAGCATTTTTAAAAATGCACAATCAATTGTATATAATTAACCATACAGATGCCAGACCTACAATGGTAAGTGTGTTTCGATGCACTCACCTCAAATCCCGTGAAGTCGGCGCACGGTTCAACGCCGATTCAGATCTCAAACTACGTTTCCTACATGATTTTTACCATAATTTCCATATTAGACACAATTTCGTGTTCAATGTCACATTTCCACTCTTAATTAACAAAACCCTCAATTTCCCGAAAGCCTAAAAATCAAATTCCTTCCTAATGACTATTTCTCACTCCACATTGGTTATCTCTACTCCCATTTACCATATCTTACCTAAATACACAATATCTTCCAACCCTAGACTCAAAAACCCTACATACAACAAGTATGAAGTTATAGGTTACCTTTCTCTTGTCAAAGTCCACTGAATACTTTATTCCTTAGACCAAGAGTCACTTAATCTTGGGTTTTAGGGATGGATTTTATGGTTTTAGGCTCTAAAATGAAAGGGTTTTAGGGTAGGAAAGAGGGAAAAGTCGGGAGGGCTCTAAAAGGATTTTTGGTTTCTTTCTCAAATGTTCACGTTGTTCTGTTTTTAAGCCACGACTAGTCGAAAAAGTTTACCAAACGGTTTCTGTAGGCTATTTGGTTACCTGTTTTGCCCCACTGTCAGCACGATATTAATTTCTTGTCCATATTCAAGATGGTGTGGGGAACGGTTTAGGCAAACCGTTTCCTAGGTCGTTTTCCACTATTTTGGTAGCATTTTTTTGACAATTTTAGTTTTATTTTTTAGGCGTTACAATTGATGACATAGATACATAATCAGAGATAATATATTGGATTTATTCATCTAAATGAGAATGTTACGTGGAAGTCTAGAAGTCATAAATAATAAAATTGTTCCTAAATTGAGATCCTTGGACTAAAAATCTTTATGAGTGTTTGGTGAATTCTAATTTACTTTGACATACCTCGAACATGACTTGTAATGTAACATTCCCATCCTTGAGATCTATAATTAATAAAATAATTAAAATGATTAATAAAATTAAGAATAATCAAAGGAAATAGAGGTTTATTTTGAGTTGATAAATGGTTGATTATAAGTAAACTTAAAAGAATAAGGTTACTAATTGGTTTTATTTTGTGCATGTTTTGTTAGACATTTTACATCATTTCGCATGATCTTTTGTAGAATGTTTGGTGTTTTTAGCTTAATTCATGTTTCGTACCATTGGATACTTGTGGTTCACTTTATGCATGATTTGACATAAATTTATTCTGAGAAACAACAAAGGATTGGAAGCAAGTACCGAGACAAGCCAAGAAGAACCTCAAAACACATAACCTATTCAGTGCATAGGCATGCTGTCACTGGATGCTGATGGACAAAACTGGGTCAAGGAAAGAAATGAGTTGGGCCTCATTGGGACAAGGCCCATTTGGTTAAAACACAAAAAATAGTCAAAATTCACCCTAGGGCAGCTGCTATAGTTAGGGAACATGAGAAATAGGATTTTAGTTAGTTTTGACATCTTAGAACAATTCTTAGCAAGAAGAACACATTGGATTGAAGATTGATTGGGTATTTTCATTTTTTTGTTATTTTGTTATGTTTTGTACAAAGTTTAGCATGTTCTGCTAAACTAACACTCTGGTTGAGATATTCTGAGGTTAGGTTCAATGGTTTTGTGAGACTTTTGTGTTTGAATTAATTTATTGAACTTGAGTATTTATTCAATTTCTGGTTATTGAATTTATTATTGTCATATTGATTGAGTTGAGATGGCCAGTTGATTTAACTAATATGATAATATATTGCTAGCTGAGAATTGTGGGTTGCCATAGTTTTTGACATATTGGTAGCAGTTTAATAATGATGTCAATGAAGTGTTGTCTCATTGTTAATGAAGTTGAGTAATCTGACTTGAATGAGTCTAGGTGTCTAGATTTTATTAGTGAGGGCTTGAGTCTCTATAATTCTTACTGTAGTCTAGAATTAAATTCTATCGAGGTGTCTCAGGGATTGTTATTAGGCTAGGGAAATATTCCAATCAAGGTGTCTTGGGAATATCAAATAATTAAGTAGAGATTACAAGCTTGAGCGTTTGCCTATGTCTATAACCTTTCCTATTCAATTAAAATAAACTTTATCTTTAGTGTAAATGAACAAAGAATTGAATCGACTGAAAAATATCTTGGCTAGGTCTTTTTATTATTGAATTTTCTCCTCATTTAGTCTTTGCTATTGTTTTTAATTCTATTTTATTTAGTTTCAGTTATTTCATTTTACTTTAAAGCAAAATCTTTAAAAAAAGACTTTCAATCTTTTTAGTTTTCTTATTTTAAATTTCAAATAGTTAGCTTATTGGTATTTATGGATTCGACCCCACTTAAAAAAGAAAGTACAGGGGGGTCAATGCACTACACGTTGTGGCATTCTACAACATTTAGTTAACTTCTAGGAGTGGACAAAATACACGTTGTGGGCACTACAATGTGCAGTTTGCCACCACAACGTGTAGTCCACTAAATATGGCATAAAATTGGAAACGATCGGGAATTGAAGCAGGAGGTGTGCATATTTCAATTATAAAAGGAAACGTAAGCTGGTGAAGGCTCAGAATTGAGCAGATGGAAGAAAAAGAGAGAGAGAGAGTGAGTCAGAGATATGGAGAGAAACAGAGAGATTCAGAGAGAGATAAAGGAAATTTGAGTGAGATTTTAAGGGAATTGAGTAGAAAATACTTAATGGATTATAGAATCGACCAGGATATCAATTGGTATAATTGATACAAGAAATCCACAGAGAAAAGGGTCTAGAGGAGCTCCAGAAAATACGGAAAAGAGGTGAATAATCTAGACTCACATTTAAATACGGTTAGATGTGTGATCACTTAAAGGAAAGATAATTAAAAACAATATGCCATGATGAATGCAAATGAATGTTTGTTGGTATAGGTTTTTATGAACTGTTAGAATTGCTAGAGTGTGGAAAATTGTTGATGTGGTGTGTAGGGGTTGTACATATGCCAATAGTCCGATAGTCGAAGTGTTTTGTGTATGATTGACTTATAATTGATTTTGAATGATGCATGCATGTAAATCACCAAGAAGATAAATTTAATTGCAATTAGAAATTGAAAGCACATGCATATGGATGATTGAAATGTTTATGATAGAATAGTATATTCATAGGTGAAATTCCTATTAAGATAAAAAGAAAGTATAGTCATGATAAATATGAGAACAAATCATATTAAGAATTATAAAATCGTAAACAGATACATATAATCTTTAGAGGAAAAATTAGAAACAATATATCTAGGAATAAAATCGTATTCCCAGCAAATACGATTAATATTTTCATATATGATTTTATAAAGAGATATACGATGAATAATCGCACAAAAATATAAAACGAGAGGAAAATAGAAATATGAAAATATGAAATGAAATAAGAAAAAGTACAAGATATAGAAATTGAAAGAAAAAAGGCATATGATATATGAAACAAAATATGAATAGGTACGTGAACGATTTTGCATACTACTTTGTACAGATATACGAGCGATTTTTATTGTTATATGCATGATATTAATATATGATACTGCTGGTGATTGATATGGTGGTGATAAGAATGGTGGTGATTGATTCGTTATTATATGATCGAATATACTGGCGATAGGAGTATATTATTGGCAACTGAAGTATATTGTTGGCGACAGAAGTATATTATTGGCGATGGAAGAATATTATAGGCGATGGAAGTATATTACAGATGCATGATATATATATGATAGTTTTACATGAAAGATTCTAATTTACAACTACAATTATGATTTACGATCACATTCATTATGAAATCGATGAAAATGAATTATAAGTAAATGAATAAATTTTTCTTATACAGAGATAAGAAAAGAATACCGAATAAAAATAAAGCATTCAGAATTGAATAAAGAATAAGTGTATTAACATTTGATGTGAATTATTCAAGATTGATATTAGGTTGATATAAAAACAATGAGTATTGTATTGTAGATGAATAGGAATGTGGTAGTATAATACGGAGCCGTGCCCATGAGACGTATTACACTAACACGAGCCATTTTATAGACCAAGCTACAGGCCGAGTTGTATTCTCTTATATGCGAATACAAAAAGTTTTAAGTTATTCACAGATTTATTATTAAGTGAACAACAATAACATGATTAAATAGGTAATAAGTTTAGGATGTTTCATGTAACAAGGTTGCAAATATGGGTATTATTGGGTATATTATAGTTTATGCTAAAGTGACCATAAAAAAGTGAAGAGATTGTCACTCTCGAAAGAATGATGATATTATAGACCACTTGATATATTAACTGTGTAGTATCTGACTAGACTCAAATTAATTGAAAGTTTAATATTTAAATTTCACAAATAAGATTAAAAAAGTAACAATTTAAAATAAGAATGACTTGTCAATGTCTTATATTGTCATGATATCCAAGTGCAATGAATTGTATATGTTTATTAGGCAAACATTTAACTAGATGTTAAATTCCATTTACTTAGGTTATTATCGAGCATAAAGATGACCAATAAAATTTATTAGACTTAATAAGTAAATTCCAAAGACAAATAGGCCCACAGGATCACACTCATACATTGAACAAGTTTTGGCTTTTTTTGGAAATAAAATTTATTTCAAATTTGCCAAATGTTAAGCCAAGTATATTTTACTAAGTCTAGCATGTAAAAGATAAAGTCTAAAATAATTATATTATTTTTTATGATTTAATATGAATTAAATTCATGAAAAAATAATTTGAGAAATATTAAGATAAAAATTATATATAATTAATTAATTTTAAGACATAGATAATGTTGTGTCTTAATTAAGGCATTGAGACTAGTTTTAAGGAAGGTTGTCTTAATCAAGACAAGCTAAACATGCTTGTTCTAAAATTAAGAAACCTAGTCCACCTTAGCCACTCAATGCCGTGCCCCCTCTCCTCTATTGAAGGAGTTTGATTATTTTGAGATTTTATGGTTGAAATCAAATTCTTTAAAGTTCTAAACTTGTTTTAGTTCAACAAAATTGGTATAATTTGATCTTAATCCAACTATTGAAACTCAAGAATTTTCATTCAACTATGAGGTATTATAAATACCTCACTTAGTGAAGGCACATAGCTAGACCTATGCTTTTCTCTCTTGGCTGAAATCTCCAACTCATAAAAACACTCGGTTGATTTGATTTAAATTGTATGAATCATCAAGGCACCAAAAGATTATGTGCATTTAGTTTCCAAACAAATTTGGATATTAAATGCACACATTTAGAGTCCACTTGGATGTTAAAAATTTATCGTCCACGTGGACTCTAAATTTAGTGTCCATATTGACGCTAAGTGGGCGGTATGATGAACAATGTGGTAGAAAATTTTGGCAGGGTCATTTAAAATCCACGTGAACGCCAATTGAGAGTCCACATGAATGCTAAAAACTTGCACCCCATGAATAGTGAGGCAGGAAAATTTCTTGCCACATTTAGCATCCACATGGATGCTACTTGCTAAATTTTTGGGACATTCCATATTGGGAGACTTTGTGGATTACATATAATTTGAATTTCTGAATATGTTTTTGACAACATCTTTGATACAATTGTTAATGTTTCAAGAAAATTGAAAGATAATCTAAAGGCTAGACAAGAAACATGTAAGTTGTGCTGAAAACCTGAGTTGGAGCCAAACAAAACTAACACAAAGTAAAGGAAGGCAAAATATACACTAAATTCGTATGAGAAGACATTGTTGTTTAATTGGATTAGGTCTGCCAAATTTCTTCATTGTTATGCTTCCAATTTGAGCTAATGTATATATTTGCAAAAGCTAAGGATTTTTGGAACGAAAAGTTATGATTGTCACGTTTTCATGCAAAGATTGATGCCTATTGCTTTTTGTGTGTTTCTTAAGAACAAATACTAAGAGCCAAATGCATAGTGTAGTGCATTCTTTAAGGATATTACATGTTACGAGTTAAAAGATGAAGCATTAACATGTTTACATGAGGAAATACCAATTATATTATGCAAGCTTGAAAGGATATTTCCATCCAGTTTGTTGGATTCAATGGAGCACTTGCCTATTCATTTATCAATGGAAGCAGCTTTATGCGATCATATCCAATATAGATGAATATATCTGTTTGAAAGGTATGTGCATTTCATATATGTGTGTGTGTGTATATATATATATACATATATTGGTTGGATAAATGCAATTTAAAATATTAATATTTTATTTATATATTACATGTATTTTTAGGTATTTATGCAGATTGAAGAACACTATTGGTAATAAAGCTCGTGTTGAAAGTTTAATATGCTGTGCATACATCGTTCAAGGGACATCCACTTTTTTCTCTTATTATTACGAAGCGAGTAATCAAATGAATCATAATAGTGTGGCCGAAGAAATTAGAGGAGTAGAACCAGATGATTTATCTATTTTCACATATCTTGTATGTACATTTGGTGGAAATGTTCGAAGACATCTAACTGACAAAGAGTACCACTTGATACATACTTATGCCCTATTGAATTATGAAGAAGTTCAGCCTTTGGTCGAGTACGTTCATATATATATATTTCAATTATATGATTATATATATATAAGTAATTAATTAATATGCACATAACATAAAGTTCCTAAAATTTTATAGATTTTTTTACATATATTGTACGGCCTACCCATCCAAACATCACTGAAGAAGAAGAACAAGAAAAAATTATTTTGGACTCACGATTTTGTCAATGGATACATTCTTTCGTGAGAAATAATTTTATTGTGGTGCATTAGTGAATAATGTGTGTGGAGCTCTGATACAACTAAATGTGGAGCTCAAATTTTTAAAACAATTATCCCAAATTTTTCCCAAATTCATAAAATATATAATGAGAGAGAAAGATAAATATGTTTACTAGTTAAAAGGAGAGAGAAAATAAATACTTTTATTTATAAAACAACCCTCTGGGCTCCAAAACAGTTTATACACATGCAGAAGCAAACTCAGTTTGAAAATCAATTCAAACTACATATATACATAGTATATACAAAAATCCAAAATCTAAAATACAAATCTCTGGAGTTAGACCATAAACGAATATCGCTCAGAATCTCTAATCACTACAAATCTGCTCCAAAAGCAGCTACCTACGATCTGCACAACATTTAAACAATCAAAAGGGTGAGCATACAAATATACTCAGTAAGTGCAACAAAATATATTGAATAAATGAAGTGTAGGGGAACAGCACGAGGTCGTGCTAGATGAACACGGGCGTGCTCATATCAAACTTTCCAGTTGGCACGTCGTGCCAATCTCAACACGAGGTCAACACATTTCCAGATAACACGATCATTCCACCCTTGAGCAAAAGGGCATGCTCATAATCTATTCCAGATTAGCCCAGAAGCACGAGGCGTACTGGTCATCACGTTGACGTGCTGAGCTTCTATCTTTATCCTTCCAATTTTGTTTTCCCATTTCTTTGAGTATTAGTTAAAGAAATGGGAAAACATAAGAGTTAAATCATAGCAACCACACAAATACTCAATAAACCATATCAAAACTCAACACACATGAAATCTTATCATGTAAATCTCCAATTAACCATGCCAAGATTCATAAATCAATAAGCAAGAATCAAACATGCTACAATGAATGCCAATCTTAGATGTGTGCATATGAATGCCATGAACCACATACAATAATGTCGAATGCCCAGGGCTTACATCCATTTTAATCATCGGCATCTCACCGGCATCGACATATCACTGGCATCGAGAATCTCTCTTGGCATCGCGAATCTTGCGCGGAATATCATTGGCATCTTATCGGCATTGAGAATCTCTCTCAAAATAGTAACGACCCAGTGTCACTCAATAATGCAACACAATGAATGAATACATTCAATTGCCACAATCTCAAGTATGCTCAATCACAAGCAAATCACATGCTTACAAGTAATTCACATGCTCAGCATAATCAATAAGCATATAAACATTCACACATGCTTTATTGTGCTTAATATCAACAAGCTATCAATAAGATATCAACAAGATATCAACAAGATATCAACATGGTATCAATGAGCATACTAGCATAATCCATATATCACATATGAATCAACAAGGCAATATCAACATGCTCATAACACATATCATCAGCAAGAATCATCATTCAAGCTTAAAAGTTCATTAGAACACATTTATGGGCATTTCTCCGTTTACTTTCATTCTTAAGCTTTTAAAATGTATCATTCTTTATTTAAGTGTCTTATGATCATTTAGATTCTTATAAAGACATGAATAAGCGTAAGAACACTTATAAAAGCTGTAAGTGTACGAACCACTTACACGTAAGCATAACCCACTTACCTCGATTTATGTGCAAAGTCGCACTACACCACTCTAAATTACGATCCAAATTGTCTAAATCCTCCTCGAAAATCAAACAACCATATATGAACTATTAATCTCTCATTCATTTACTTAAATCCATTCTTAGAGCATCAACCAATCCTTGATCAATTTCCAGTAGGTTTCCAGCAATTAAACTCAACACTTAAACCTCAAAACAAGTCTATTCAACAAGCTCAATGTAAATCTTTGGCAAAGGAAGAAAAATTCTTACCTTTGATGAGCTTGGCTTAAGTTCTCGCAAGAAAGAAGTTGTTTATTGCTTACTGATGTTGCTGGAACGAAA
>CANYCX014425261.1:0-21141 GCA_948193385.1 Breynia disticha f. nivosa | reverse complement strand
CTACTTACCTTTAATCAAACTCACGTATTTGCTCAATTCATTAAAAGAACATATTCTTAACACTTTACCATCATCAATCTTGTACCACACATAACCAACACATGTTCATACAAATTTCCAAGCATTCCACATAAAGGCTTACAAGCATTTAAGTCCTTTAACGACACATAATTGTTACCATTTCAGCAAATAAACATTTATCACATATAATCAACTATATGGAGGTCCAACCTCGTAAGCAAGTGTCAAAAGTGCACTTACCTCGAGATCCGCGTAGTCGGTTCTCGGCTCAACTCCACCCGGGGTCTCGAATACCTAACTCCTACACAAAATAAGCCACATTTTGCTTATTACTCATTTTCAAACTAAATTTTAGTTTATGATACCTTTTTCCCATAAATCCCCAATTACCTCAACGCTAAAATCACAAAACTCCCATCATTCTTACAAAACTAAGCTACATTCACAAACCATTAAGAACACTAATCAAAACCCACAAAAACCTACACAAACCCTCAATTTTACACAAGAATTTTCGATGGAAAATGAGCTTACCTTGTTCAAATCCAGTCAGAAACCATAGAGTTCGTCTAGGTTAAGTTCCTTTGTGAAACTTACGAATCTTTAAGTGTGGGAAGCAAGGTTTTAAGGTTTCACAAGGCTAGAAAAATGTTTTGAAGATTGAGAGACGAGAGAGAGTCGGCTGGGTACTTTAGGTTATGAAAATATCATTCTCTCTCTCTTATTAAGTGAAAATATGTGTTTTATTTTGGACTTCCGTCAGGTAGAACGACCTTGGGAACGACCTACCCAGTCGTTTGGGTGGCCGTTCCAGGCTTATTCTAGCATAACTCTTTATGCTGTCAAATGGTGGAGAATGGCCATGGGAACAGTTTCCATGGTCATTCCCTTGGCCGTTTCAGGCTTAATTTTCCAGCATTTTCTGCCGAATTTACTTGATATTTTTGGGGCGTTACAAGCATTCTTAGTTCCAATTCATAGTTATTAACTTAAAAGCAATTTTGTTAGATTAGATAATAGATTAGGTTGATAGTGTTATTACTTGTCCGTCTCTGTGGGATCGATACTCGTACTCCGGTTGCTATATTTTTGTTCGATAGGTACACTTCCTTAGCGAGCTGTACTATTAATACTGTGCTTTATAATTTTTGTATCACTGTCAGTGGGAATATTTGGTGATAATAGAATGATGTTGACATCTAAAAGTGATTTAACGAGTGTTGTGAAACTGGAGTAAGATGAGAACAATAAGGCTAGAAGAAAGAAACAATAATGACAAAAACAAAGAGACAAATGCTCTCAACTTGGAGGCAAATTACACAATCATTTATTTATGTGAGTTAATAAGCATGTATGATGTATTCATTATCTTTTTAAGCTCTGAAATAACAAAAGTTTGCTCCCATACTCAAATATTTTAAAACATACAGAAAAACATAATTTTATATTTTAGATAAGAGAAATATTTTATTTGAAAATATATCAAAAATAATTATTATTTTTTATTAATTTTTAAATTATAATTTTGTTAAGTTATTTTTCATTAAAAATAAAAGTTGGAAAATCAAGCAAACATTTTCCCAAAAAATAAATTTCTTCAAACAAATAGAGCCTAGATATGTGTTGTTTATAGATTTTATAGGTTTGACCATAAATCAGAAATCTAAAAGTAAAGGAAAATTGTGTTAGGTTTTTCTTTCAACAGTGAATATTATGGTGATGGGTCGAAGTACCTGAGTACAGAGTCAAAAATCAAAATATGAAAAGGGCATGAATACGAACATGAATAGAGTAAAAAAATATGCCTATTAAAAAAGAAAAACAATACAAAATGTATATTTTGTATTGTATGTACTGGTATCTGTTTAGAAATAAGAAATTTAAACTTGTCTGAATTTTGAAAGAACGCTGCTCGAGTAATGCACGGAGGTTTTAAGAGTATGGTTTAAGGGTGAAGCTTAGGACCTAGCGTCTCACATGTGACATGTTTTATCCCCTTTCCTTTTGTAGACTAATTTTTCTTTTTATCTTAAAAGAAACTGAATTGCAAATTCTTGGGGTTAATAACACAAATAGTATCTTTTTAAATATTATATATACAAATGTTATCACATGTTTTTTCTACAACTACCAATGGGGGACACTGAACAATAAGACACCAGAGGAATTTCAGGAACTCATTGAGAAAATGACCATGAACAACTACCAATTGGGTGCTATCAGAGCTAGATCAGTACGACGATCGGGAGTTTACGATGTTGACGCAGTCACTGATTTTAGTGGGTAAGTTGAGGCACTCAGTAAGAAAAATGATGTTATTTCCTTTCTCTCTTTTGGTTCTACTAACCAAGTTTTGCAGGTTGCTTCTCAAGATGATAACCAGGATGCGCAGGAATGCTAAAGAGCGCACAACTATTTTGAACAATCACATTAACAACATAAGAACAACCCATACAATCAGAGCTACAATCTAGGATGGCAAAACCGTTCGAATAAAGGAACGCGACCTAATCAACCCCTAGGTTTCCAACAACAACAACAACAAACTCAACAACAACAGTAAAACACCTTATACTTATTACATATTTAATCATGTGATTAACCTTTGTTTTCTTATAATGTAGAATTTTTGAAAACTTTTTCCTGTAATAATACTTTTGTCAAAATCATAGGTATAATAGTATACAACACAACCCGTAGCTTGGAATAGAACATAGATTGTGTTAGTGGAATACGTCCCATGGTTACAACCCCGTATTATCTTACCACATTCCTGTTCATCTGCAATACATAACTCATGTTTTTCAGGCATGGTTTGTATGCAACTGCTATATTCCTATAATCAACCAATTGTCAACCTATTATGAATCATATCTGTTTATTTCATTTCATATAATAATCATTTCATGTCATATGTATAAATCTTTCATATAATCATAAAAACACACATATCATGCAATAACTATCTATACATATAACTAAACATATAATCCTGTTTGACAATAGACAGAGGAAATGCTGAGGATCGACAACTGACCCACTTGCTGACTTATCTTCAACCTGTTTTTGAAACACATATATCACAGTTGTATGAGTTGCGGGCTCAGTGAGCAATCATCTATAATTATAATTCATTTTATAAACTTTACTATCTCTGAATTCCTGTACTCTTTCATATAATCTAATTCTGTTCTTCTATTCGTTTCGGTATGCTATATTTGTATCATTTATTTCTTTTCATTCATTCTAGATCTACTATGATTATGAGTCGAACTCGTTTATACATAAACATCGTACATCCTATAGTAGTTAATACTGCTCTTGTTAGCGAAAGCTGTAGTAGTCTATCCTGCTCCTATCATTTGTTTTCTATTTTTAAAATCATATCAATTATAATCATAATCGCTCGTAAATGGAATTTTTCATATTAAACTGAATTACATATCATGCAACTGTCAGCTGATGCTATATATACTTCTATTTCCAGATATACCTAACTTCTGTCTCCCTAGTCCTAACTTCAGTCTCCCTAACTCCCATCTCCGTATGATTGATCATACTATATATATAATCACCGCCAAATCAATCACCGCCATATCATACTCTACCATATCAGTCATCACCACATCAATCAACACCATATCATATATCACATCATGAATATAATCAAATGTGAATTCGTTCACGTATCAATTTGAATTTTTTTTTGCTTCATTTCGTATTTCATTTCATATTTTGTAGTCCTGCTTCTATTTCAATTTTTATACTTTATACTTGTTCTCATTTCCTTTCATTTATCCTATGCTTGTACAATCATTCGATCGTATATTCATATATAAAGTCGTTAATCTTATTTGTTGGTATACAATCATATACCTATATTAATAATACTGTTTCTATAAATATGAAGTCATGAATGATCATGAACTTCCCATCGTAATGATATCTCTGTTTTTCTTTTAAGCATATATTCTGTATTCATTATTTCTAATTTCTTCTTTATAATTATTTTCAAAATTATCTTAGCTATATTATCACATGGTCATTTGTTAGGGTTTCACCTATAATCACATTATCCTATTAAACATTTTAATCATCCAAATCCATATGCTGTCATTTTCTCTGTGCTAGTAAATTTGTCTTTTCTTATTTAGCATAAATGCATCATTTCAACCAAATAAATCAATCGTCACACCAAACACTTCGACTATTATTCTTATACCATATGTGTAACCCTGCACGTCTCAACAATAGTTTCTTCTCACACATTAGCAATTATAACAATTCATATATAATTTATTCTTTTAACTAATCACTCAATCAACATAGTATATCAATTAATTATCTTTTTCTTTAGGCGATTACACATATAACCTTATTTAAGTGAGTCTGGATTACTCACTTGTATTTTCGTATTTTCAGACCTTCCCTAGACTCCGTTCCTGGTCCTGTTAACCCAATCAACTTTCTATTTAACCATATACATAATTCTCTATGAAAATCAATCCAGTAACATATTCATACTCAAAATCCAATATTTTTTCTTACCGTTTTCATCGCAGATTTCTTGTATCAACTATAACAATCGATGCCCTGCTTGCTCTTGCTATCGGATACATATTCAGCTTAATTCTTAGTTTAATCATTTAAATCTCTCTATTTTCTCTCAATATCTCTCTCCCTTTCCTTATGTTTTATTTTCTTTCCATTTTCTACTCGAAATGCACATATATAAGATGTTGATGGTCAGCACGTCACTCAGCACGGGCCATGCCAAATACAGACTTCCTACCTCTTGCTTTAATTTCCAATGTTGTCTACATGTTCAACAACCCAACACGACCTGTACTTAATTCAGCACGTCCTATGTTGATCCACACGACCTTTTTGCTAATTTAATTCCCCAAAATATAGTCATGCTAATATTTAAACTCAGTCGTGCTCCTATTTCCTTAAGAGCACGGCCATCGTGCTAGGCAGCACACCCACTGTGTTATCACCTGAATTGAACATGTATAAATTTTGCTCTGTTTCATAAACATTTCTACCTGTATTATAGCTCCAACATATTTTGTAACACAATATATTCTTAATTCATATGTTTATCTCGTTAATTATAGATTATCAGGATGAGCATGTTACAATTCTTTCACTTTAAAGAATTTTGTCCTCGAAATTCCCATCTCTATACTACTACTGATCTTATTTTTGTTTTAATTCTTTCTGCCTCCTCATATGTTATATTCTCTGTTCATTATGTATGTCTCTCATATCCATTTAATCCCATAGTTACTACTCTATGTAATTTTATACATATATTTCCATATCTTTCTCATTCTATCCATCCACTTTCTTCCATTCACTATCTTCTTTTTATACTTCTTGTATCTGTTATATTAACTTTCATCTTACTATCAATATCATCACTAAAAATCCTCAACATTCTCTCTATCCATTTATCTTTAATTTCCTAAAACTATTAAATTCATTTTTTAATTACATCAAATTTCTCATTTAATTTCATAGTGTTCAATTGTGTAATCATAGTCTTTAACAGCTATAATCATATATTTTTGTTTCATGTTTAACTCTTTATGGATCATCAAATAATTCAAATATCTGAATTATCTTCCCATTTCTCAGAGTAAATACTATTACAAAAATTTCTTCTCATATGATCCAAGTTGTCTAAAGACATATACCAAAACTTTTCTATTTTATATCAACATACACTCCAATCTTAATTACAATTCAACCTTATATCTTCTCAATCTTCCTGTAATTACAGGACTTATAAGAACTAAAGTGACAATCAATTTATATTTTAGTTTGTCGAATCTTATTGACGCTATTCCTTTTAGTGAATACACTCTTCTTTTGAATACTTTTATCAATGAATTTACTACTATTAAGTATCCTTCAACAAATCTTTTATGGAATTGAATATTTCAAAAGAAATCACTTACTAATTGTCTTTGAATTTATCAATTTTTAATGTTATTCAATTCTCCATCAGTGTTACTAATATTCCATACTTGAATATCACATATATTAGAAAAATATGTGACTTCATTTAAACTCTAGTTCAATTACTCTTACCATTTCCATTCCATGAATTTTGAACGAATACTGCCATAACAAGTTTCAGATCATATACTGAATAATTTATTCATATGATCTGAACTGTCTAAAACTATATGTAACAATCTTTCCACTTTATATGAACACTTACTTCATGTCTTAATATGAAATATCATTATAAATCATAAATCCTCCTGTTTTCATAGATATTGTAAAGATTCGAATCATTGCCAATCAATGACTCAGTTCAACAAAACTCCATTGATGCAGTTCATTTCACTGTATCAATATATTTCTTCTGGATAATTTAGTCATTGGGGTTGTAATGATTGAAAATCTTTCAACTGATATTATGTAATACCCAATAATATTGAGGAAATTACATACCTCTATGACGATCTTTGGAGATTTTTCAGGTAATATTTCTTCCTCTTTCCTTAGATCCAATGATATTTTGTATTTAGATATCATGTATCTTAGAAGGACTACATGATTTAAACCCAACTAACATTTACAATTTATCACTTGATTATTTTCCTCTTAACTTCTGCAACACTATTTACAAATATTTACTGTATTCTTTTGTATTCCTCGAATATTTCAATATATCATTTATGAAAACAATTGCAAACTGATCAAGGAAAACTAGATTGCCTAATTCCATAATATCATGTATGTTGTTAAAGCATTTATTGAGCTGAATAGAATGACTTAAAACTCTTCATAACTATACCGAATTCAGAAAGTAATATATGGAATTTCTTCCTATGCCATCTTTATTTGATGATATCCAAATTCTAAGTCAATCTTTGAAAATATATATCACATTGTAGTTGATCTAATAGATCACCAATTCAAAATAGCAATTATTTGTTCTTAACTGCTACTTGGTTAAGTTTCTCTCTAGTCATTACACAACCAAAGATTCATTCTTTCTTCTTTACAAATAATATCGGTGTTCTCCAAATTATAATAATCAGTCATATAAACCTTCTACCAAGTAACCTTTATAATCACTTATTCAACTTCTTTAATTTAACTGATGCTCTTCTGTATAGTTATATAAATATTGATATTGTATCAGTCATTATCTCAATAGCGAACTTTATTTCACTATCAAATAATAATACTGATAAATCTTCTAGAAATATATTTGATAACTAAACACTGCTGTGCTATTGATATTTCTTTTTCACTTTCATGCACAATTATTCTACCAATTACATGTGCCAATAAACCTCATATTCTCCTCGAATCATCTTGAAAAGCTCATTTAGTTGACATTCATCATTAAACATAAATTTTCTTTCTTCATGATATATCATCTTTCTTTATTCTTCCTTTTATACTACTCCTTTACTGCTATCTCAATTAATATTGACTAAGGATGTATTTGATCTAACATCCTGTTGTAGTAATTATAATTCTAACACATTTTTGTTAACATTCATTTATTTATTTAATTCAGAAGATCGTTTTGAAAATCTCTGATGTGTCCACAAAATATCACTTCTCAATCAATATTCTATACCTTTTTATATTCCTCCTTTATGATATCCTCATTTAAATCCTTCTTCACAAAACATCTGAAATGAAGATATTCAAGATCTAAATTTTTATAGCATTCATCATTTAAATCTTGTTAATTTACATTCATATATTCTTGATCACTTCATCCTCACATTTCTCATATGTGTCCTTCTCTATTAAAAAAAGATCATCAGTTTAATATAATAGTTGTATAAACTCTATCTTGTATTACTCCACATCCATACATCCTTATTTTAAAATAAGACATTCTTTATATTTAATATCCATACATACACACTTCTGATATATACCTTCCTTTAAACTTTCCTCAAAAAGCATTCTAAATAAATGCTGAAGAAAACCATTTATGCATACTGTCTTTCAATACTATGAAATTCAACTAATCTTCTGATGCTTACTGCATCATATCATAAGCTCATTCTATTCTTTGTAAGTAATATTCAGCTAGTGCTGAATATGCTTTCATAACAATTATATTGATTCTCTATTTTCTTTAAATTTGTGAAATTCTTACATCTTTGTAATAAACTCTTTAAGGATTCTTTGTATACACTTAATACTATCACTTTAGATGTATTGAATCATAAAATTCCTGATATTATGATTCACCTTGTAACATCCTGAATTTAAAATAAAAATAATATGAGAAATTGAATTAAAAAAATAAAGAATATGAAAAATAAAATTTAAAAGAATGAAAATGGAAATAAGTTAAGAAGCTGAATGAATTATAATATTTATAATGATCACAATTGAAAAATTGATAAGCATGAAGGAGAGGCACGAACCATGCCTTGAAGGTGGCTAAAATGGTGGAACAAGCACAAGTCATGCTTGTCTTGATCAGCTCGTGCCATGGAGGAATGAACCATGCCTTGAAGGTGGCTAAAATGGTGGATCAAGCACGAGTCGTGTTTGTCTTGATCAACTCATGCCATGGAGGAACAAAATGGCACGATCCGTGTTTGGATTTTTGGAGCGTGCCATGGAGGCAAATTGGAACGAGACGTGCCTACATTAAGTTAGATCGTGCCATGGTGGTAGAGTGAAGCACGAGCCCTGCTTGCTAGTTTGGGGTTGTGCCGAGTTAGTATAAATGCGGTGCTTGATTTTCAACCTTCATTTTACTCCAGAAAATTAAAGAAAATTGATAGAACCACACAGAAAACCCTAAATATGATTTAGGATCGATTCTTAGTGAATATGAAAGGATTTTTATGAGAAAACAATTGAATGAAAGGTAACTTCTTAACTTTTATGTGTTAGGTACATCTCTAAAATGTATGGGTATAAACAGGGTTTTGATATTGAGATTATGAGTTCAAGAAGGTGGAATTGTATGTTGAATTAAGTAGGATTAGTTAGTATATAGGGTTATCGAGATGCACCTTTATGATTTATTGTGAGTTAATTAAGATTGGTGAACTTAGAATGTGAATGGAGGTTGTAGTTGTGAGGAGGAAAACTAAATTAAGTGAAGTCTGATTTTACTTAAGTATATATATATGGAATGATTGCTGAATGTATTATTATGGGATATTATTGATAGGAGGTTTCATTCGAAGCATGGATCAAAGTTGGCTTGAGGCCAATTTGACAGAATTAAGGTAAGTGTTACCACTTACTTCATGGTATTTTCCATATGATTAAATGCATTACGTAACTTGCATAAGTATTCTTGTACTTGTAAGTGATTTCATAAGTGTCCTTACACTTATTCTTGTGAAATGAAGAACTAATATGTTCTTAAGAAACGTAAATGAATAAATCGATAAGCTATGAAAGCTTAATTGAATAAAGAAAGAAATATGAAATGCTCATATATGTATTATGTTCTTAGAAACATTGAAGCTTGATATGATTCTTGCTTGTGTGGTTTATATGAGCATGTTGATGATGAAATGGTTATGTCTTGAATTATATTCTTGCCTTGCTTATATACATGTGCTTTGATTTGAGATTGTATGCTCTTTTGATTTATGTGGCCTTGTTGACATCATATTGATATATGATTGATTATGAGTTGATATTAAGCATATGATTGCCTATTATCATGAAAAAACATGTGATTGTTGTATTACTTTAAAGAGCATACATTAAGATGAGATTGAGATATGGCCACTGAGTGCATTGTTCATTCATTGTGTTGCTTGATTGTGTGACACTGGGCCAATATCCTAGGCTGGGCCTAAGGATTATTTCAAGGGAGATGTCGATGCCGGTCTAGGACTAATGATATTTTGATCTGGACTAGATGTCGTACTGGGTACGATGACGGTCTGGGACAGAGGGAAAAATGAAAAAAAAAGAAAAGAAAAAGAAAAAGAAAAGAGAAAGAAAGACTCCAGGGCATTCGCATGTGTTTGCATAACATTCATATGCACATTAGCATTCTTGTAACATCCTGCACTTCATTTTAACAACAATTTTGTTATCACTTACTGAGTATATTTTATATACTCACCCTTGTATGTTGTTTTAATGTTGTGCAAGTTTAACAGAATTACCACGAGGAAAATTCGAGCACGTATTTAGCAAACATGGAATGATTGTAAAAGAGTTTATAAGAAGTAAAATTGTTTTGATGAATTTCATTTAAATTCATTGTAAATATTTTATTTACATTTATATTATCTATAATTTTGAAAGATAATTGGAAAAATTCTAAAATAAATGGTTTTAAATTTGAGTCCCACACACTTTTTTCTTTTTTATAGCATAAGGGTCTGCTACTTCCTCTCTCTCTAGTAACTGTTATAGCTAGGCCATCTTATTCTATGAATGTACACATATCACCTAATACATGCAATCACACATGCATCAATTTCCAGGGATCATATCCTTGCTCTGATGCCAAAATAAAAAAATCCAATACTTATTACGTATTTAATCATGTGATTAACCTTTCTTTTACTTATAATGCAGACTATTTAAAAACTTTTTCCTGTGATAATACTTTTATTAAAATCATATGTCAGGTATACGTATAACACTTTACAAGATGGCTTGTAGCTCGGTATAAAACATAGATTGTGTTAGTGTAATACGTCCCATGGGCACGACCCTGTATTATACTACAACGTTCCTGTTCATCTGTAATAAATAACTCATGTTTTTCAGGCTTGATTTGTATGCAGCTATTGTATCCCTGTAATCAACCAATTGTCAACCTTTTATAAATCATATCTATTTATTTCATTTCATATAATAATACTTTCATATCATCTGTATAAATCTTTCATATAATCATAAAAACACACATATCATGCAACAACTATCTATACATATAACTATACATATAATCCTGTTTGACTATAGAGAGGAAATGTTGAGGAGCGACAATTAGCCCACTTACTGACTTATCTTCAACCTATTCTTGAAACACATATATTGCAATTGTATGAGTTACGGACTCAGTGAGTAATCATCTATAATTATAATTCGTTTTATAAACTTTACTATCTTTGAAATCATGTACTCTTTCATATAATCTAATTATGTTCTTCTATTCTTTTTGGGATGCTATATTTGTATCATTTATTTCTTTTCATTCATTTTAGATTTACTATGATTATAAGTCAAACTCATTCATACGTAAACATTATACATCCTGTAGCAGTTAATACTGCTCTTGTCAGCAAAAGCTGTAAACCGTAGTAGCATATGCAGCTCCTGACTTTTTTTCTATTTTTAATATCATATAAATTATAATCATAATTGCATTTGTAAATGGAATTTTTCATATTAAATTGAATTACATATCATGCAACTGTCAGTTGATGCTGTATACACTTCTGTTTCTAGATGTACCTAACTTATGTCTCCCTAATCCTAACTCTCGTCTCCCTAACTCTCGTCTTTATACGATCGATCTTACTATATATATATAATCAACGCCAAATCAATCACTTCCATATCATACTCCACCATATCAATGACCCCCATATCAATCACCACCATATCATATATCATATCATGTATATAATCAAATGTGAATTCGTTCACGAATCAATTAGAATTTTGTTTTGTTTCATTTTGTTTTTTGTTTTGTTTCATATTTTGTTTTGTTTCAAATTTTGCATTCCTGTTTCTATTTAAATTTTTATACTTTATACTTGTTCTCATTTCCTTTCATTTATCCTGTACTTGTTCAATCATTCGATCGTATATTCATATATAAAGTCATTAATCGTATTTTCTAGTATACGATCATATATCTATATCATTAATACCTTTTTTTGTAAATATGAAGTCATGAATGATAATGAAATTCTATTGTATTGATATCTATGTTTTTCTTTTAAACATATATTCTATATTCATTATTTTTGATTTCTTCTTTGTAATTATTTTTAGACTTATCTTAGCTATATATTATCACATGGTCATTTCCTAGGGTTTCACCTATAATCACATTTATCCTATCAACCATCTTAATCATCCAAATGCATATGCTGTCATTTTCTTTGTCCTAGTAAATTTGTCTTTTTTTGTTTAGCATGAATGCATCATTATAAGCAAATAAGTCAATCATCATACCAAACACTTCTACTATTATCCTTATAGCATATGTGCTACCTCTGCACGTTTCAACAATAGTTTCTCACATGCTAGCAATTCTAGTAATTCATATATAATTCATTCTTCTAACTAATCACTCAATCAACATAATGTATCGCCCCAAAAATTAGACAAATTAATTTAGGAAATATAAAGGGAATAGTGCGATTCGAAATGAGTCAAATGAGTCGAAACGAGTTCAAACCATATAGGAAATGGCCAACATGGTCCCAACACGATCTGGGCACGGTCGTTTTGGCTTGCTGAATCATATTTCTTAGCACGATTTGTGTAGCACGACTCGTGCTTGCAGCGTGCTAGAAAAAAGTGGCACACGGTGCACAACATGGTCGTGTCGGGGCGTGCCGACCGTTAAAACACATTTTAATGTGTTCTAAGGAGAGAGAAGGACATGTTTGAACTCCACAGCCAAAAACATGAAAACCCAACCCTAGGAGGTTTGGATTTCACGAGTTTAACCAGAAATCAGAGGGTTTTGGCCAAAAGCATGTGTAGCAATGGTATGGGTTAAATCCTCTTATGTTATGTATGCTTTTGTTAGAAAAATGAGGGTTTAGAGTGTTACAAATTTGTGGGATTTTGGTGAAAAATGATGTATTGAGTGCTACAACTTGTGGGGTTAGTTGTAACATTGTGAATGGGGACAATGTGTGCAATTAATGAGTGTAGAACTAGGAGTTCAAGAGAGTGTAAAAATTAGGGTTTAGGAGAGTGAAAATTTGGGATTTTTCTCCATTAGAGGTTTAATTGTTAAATGTATATTGTGAATGAGTTGTTGACATGAAATTGTGATTAAAATGTTATAGGGGACAATTTTTAGAATCGGACCGGAGTTTAGCCGATTGCTGACTTCACAGATTTTGAGGTAAGTCTTGGTATGTCTTGCATTTGTATGGTTAAACATATTTGGTTGATTATGCATCTACTAAAATATTAGAACAATGAGTCTTAAAGGACTTGTTTGATTTTGACCTTGTATGATTTTATTGAAATTGTATGAGTAGTGTTAGATTTGTTTGAGATGACTTAAAAATGCAAACATGTTATATGTTGTGTAATAATTTCAGTTATCGATTATTAAGTGGACTGATGATGAAATGAGAAACATGGGTTATGAACTTATGTTGTAATGTTACAATTTTGTTGGATTGTATAGATGTTAGTATGATCGTGAATGATGGTTGCTTGATTGTGAATGGAAGTTGTGATTAGTTGGAAATTTACATGCATGTGATTCGTGCTCTTGGCTTGCGATCAAAAAGTGGAAAAGTGTGGTTTCTGCATTAAATAGTAGTAAACCATACAAAATGTATTGAATGGACTGAGTGTATGCAAACATTATTAATGGCATGAATTTGATTATGAAAAGGTTGAGTTAATGCATGGTTGATAATGTCGAGCATTGGCCTTGCATTGATTATGATTTATGGAAATGATATGAGGATAATGTCATGGGTGGCATTCCATGGGCTTTTTTGTATGTTCATGATTGATATGTGAAAATGGGGGAGCGAGAGCTCTATCCATGTGAAAAGAAAAAAGAGGATTAGCCGAATGTAATGAACAGAAATAAACCAAACAAGAGCTCTGTTTATATAAAGACAAGGGGGATTAGCCCAATTAGCACCAAAAGAGCGTTGACTCTTCTTATTTGAAAAAAATAAAAGGGGATTTGCCCAAAGGAAATAAAAAATAACGCGAGAGCTCCTTGGCCATAAGTGATACCGGGCTGGGCTCGAGGAAAAAATGAGTGAGAGCTCAAATTTGAATGAAAAGAGGGATTAGCCCAAAATGAAAAATGAGAGAGAGAAAGCTCTCTAAGTGAAAAATGAGAGTCCCTAGGGCATGCGCTGCATGACATGTGATGCATTAGAATTCATTTAGTATCTATATGTGAATTATGTAAATTGCATGAGTAATTGGGATAGTTTATGCTAAATTGTATGTTTGAGATGTGATAATTGGCATGTGAATGCATATGGCATGTTATTCATGCTCATTGATGGATATATGTAACGCCCCAGAAATTTGTCCATTTTAAATTGGAAACATGATCAAGAATGGAAATGGAATATGTGTGTACGTGTTGTTTGATTCCCTTGCATATGCAAAGGGAATTGTGTGAGTGTGGTTGCAAACAAAGTAACGAATGTTTACATTCGCGAATAAATATATAATGGATGAGATGATGTATGTTTAAATGTTAAATAAGGTCTAATTCAATATGGATTATGTTTAATTCATGTGTAACGATGTGGGGAAATGATATAGATGGATGGCATAAGTATAGTGGAAGTTAAGTTATGAGATCGGGGAAAATGAAAAGAATATCGGAGATGCAAGTCGATGTGTATCATAATTTGACTTGATCTTGATATATATGTTAATTCAAGGTTTATTAATGTTTAATTAAGTTGAAATGATGTTTAAATTAAGTGGGAAGTACGTTTGTACAAAGATATACATGTTAGAGATCAAAGGAGGTCGGAAAATACGAAGTAGGGCAGCCTGGGAGAAAATAACGTACGCTATTTTAATTGTAACCCACGTTATTCAATTAAAACTATAAATAACGTGTGTTATTTGGAAAATAACCCACGTTATTCAACCTATTTTGCCTAGAAATTGATTTTTGTTAACGTATGTTAATTTTCAAAATAATGTACGTTATTGGAGGTCTGGACAGGTCATTAAAAGGCTGAGAACAGCCATAAACGGGGTAAAAACAACCCCAAACTTCTCAAACACTCTCCCAACTTCCCAAACCCATTCCTAAGCCTTCCCAAACACATAACCTACCAACAAACATCGAGATTTTAGCGGATTAACAGTGATTCTACCCCGATCGATCCCTCTTCATTCTAGGGCAAAGGCAAAACGGGAAGAGGTAAGAATCCTTGATTCATGACTAAAATGTGGTTGAAAATGTGTGCATTTGTTAAGGTTTTGATGGGTTTTCAGTGTAGGTTAAGATTCCATAAGCCATTTACCTAAAAACGTAACATTTTATGAGATTCAAGAATTTGGGTTTATGGAGAAATTTTGCGATTTGGAGGAATTTGTTAGATAAATAGAAAAATAAGTATAGAATGTTTATTACCATATGAAATGTGTTATAATGTGTGTAGGAAACAACAAACAGAACCCGAATCGAGGATTGGGCGCCGAATCGGTTCTTGGGAGCCGAGGTAAGTGCTTTTATGCCACTTACTTGATATGTTTGAGTTCTTAATGATTGATTCTTGTTTGTGTGATGGTTCTAGATGTAAAATGAGATTGAAATGGTGCTTGATAAACATATATGTGGATATTATGCATGCGAATGCTTACTAATGAAAGTGGTTTATTTGTTTGGTTGATTGAAGTGCTTAATGTTATGTGATATGTATGTGTATGGTGCAAGTGTTGAATTATGATTATGTTGCTTGGATGAATGAGATGTTTGAAAATATACAAGTATGTGATTTAGAATGAAAATGCATGGGATGCTTGGATAATGTATGATTATGAAAAGGTTGAGTTAATACATGGTTGATAATGTAGAGCATTGGTCTTGCATTGATTATGACTTATAGAAATGATATGTGGATAGTGTCATGGGTGGCATTCCATGGGAATTTTTGTATGTTCATGATTGATATGTGAAAATGAAGGAGCGAGAGCTCTATCCATGTGAAAAGAAAAAAGAGGATTAGCCGAATGTAATGAACAGAAATAAACCGAGCAAGAGCTCCAATTATATAAAGACAAGGGGGATTAGCCCAATCAGAACCAAAAGAGCATTGACTCTTTTTGTTTGAAAAAAATAAAAGGGGATTTGCCCAAAGGAAATGAAAAATAGCGCGAGAGCTCCTTGGCCATAAATGATACCGGGCTGGGCCCGAGGAAAAAATGAGCGAAAGCTCAAATTTGAATGAAAAGAGGGATTAGCCCAAAATGAAAAATTAAAGAGAGAAAGCTCTCTAAGTGAAATAATGAGAGTTCCCAGGGCATGCATTGAATGACATGTGATGCATTAGCATTCATTTAGTATCTATATGTGAATTATGTAAATTGCATGAGTAATTGGGATAGTTTATGCTAAATTGTATGTTTGAGATGTGATAATTGGCATGTGAATGCATATGGCATGTTGTTCATGCTCATTGATGGATATATCCGTATGGATTTAATGAGTGCTTGATTATGAGATGTGTATGGTGCATTGTATGTAGGGCATACAATGAATTATCATAGCTTTAATGACATGTGATCATATATGTGCACTGATCTTACAAGTAAAGAAATGCTCTAAGTTGAGTGAATAAGAATGGTAATCTAAATTTAAGGAATGGGATAAATGTTTCTGTGTTCTACGTAATAAAGAAAAGGGTATGATATAGTTAACAATGGAATGAAAGTAGTATGTTTTATGCTTTTGGAAATTATGTGCTTATGGATTGTGTGTGCTATAAAACAAATGTATGAAAATATCGTCTGTGCTAAATGAGAAAAAAGTGGTATGTGGTGATTTTGGTTAAAGAGAATGGAGCTTATGTTGTATGATAAATTTGATAGGGGATTGTTAAATGGGAATTACGATGTGTTATGCTTTATATGTTGATTTTGGAAATGGCTTGTGGTAGGTGTAAGTGTGGAAAGAAGTATCGTGTGTATGGCTTGAAGAACATATAAAAGGAGCTGTCCAAATGGCCGGCACACCCAGCGTGTTGTCTGGCATGAGAGGCATGTTTTGGAAGTTTAGTGGTTCAGCATAGGGCGGTGTTGACCATCACGACCTCGTGCCAGAAAGCTGTTCTGAGAAGTATGAGCACGTGGGTCATGCCAGCTCGCATGACAGTGCTTTCTGGAAATTTCAGATGAATAAATGACAGATGTAAAATTTGAAAAAGATAGGAAATAAATGGGGACAATTTCCCTATTCCATAATGTACCTAACAATACTAAAAATAACGAGTACTTATGTATTAACTACCTTGGTAATTGTTGTAGGTGCACTTACTGGGTATTTAGCTACTCACAATGCTTTCTGTTTGTGATGTTGTGTAGAGCATCATTAGTAAGCTAGTGGAGGAGACGTTTTGGGCGTTTGAAGGTGCAATACTATCACAAAGGTCGCCAGCTCTAGGTTTTGATTTTAAATGATGTCTTGTGGAAAACATACAACCTTTGTATACTTAAGGGGTTTTGAATGGTTTACAAATGTAACCAGATTTCCTATGCTTCTGCAATTGTGTCAAAATGTTGTATGACTAAACTTATGTCAAGGATTTTAAATGTTTTATCCCTATTCCTTTCTTATACTTTCGGTTATTCGATTGTTTTTTTAAAAAAATAGTTGCCAAAAATTTTATATTGTATTCAAAAACAAATTTTACATTTTGAGCATCACATTTAGTGGTATCAGAGTAGGGATTAGATTCCCAACAGACTGTGCCAAATACAATTTTTCATTACATCATGTTTTTGAAAAACTATTGAGGTGGTCATTTAATTAAGATGGATCAGATTGCTGATGTATCATACGAAGTCATTGAGTCCTGAGAGTCTGTGGGGGGTAGGGTTCTGCCCTAGGGCACAGTGAGCAGCAGACACATGCTGCTATTCCACCTTTTGAACTCACCTATGCTCATTTCTATGAAATGATGCAAAGAATGATGAGAGAACAAGGGGGCCAATTGGGAAACAATATAGATAGAAACTTTGAAGAGTTGCGCAAACAAGGCGCAAAGTCCTTTGAGGGTACCATAGATCCGGCTGAGACTGAGCATTGGCTCCATCATACGGAGCAGATTCTGAACTAAATGAGGTGTACTCCGCAGCTGAAGTTGAGGTACACTACATCACTCCTGGAGAAAGACGTATGGGACTTGAAGAAGCGGTCCCTGAAATCCAGATCGAACTTCCTATGCTTACTTGGGAGGGTTTTCGAAGGGATTTTGGAGACAAGTGCACCCCTGCCCTGTGCCAAAGTCAAAGGAAGATTGAGTTCATGGAACTTAAACAAAAGGGGATGACAGTTGTGGAGTACAAGACAATTTACAAGGCTCTCTAGTTATGCGCTAAAGATGGTGGCCACGGATCAACAAAGGAGAGACTGTTTTGAGCGGAGGTTGCAATTTGATGTTCGCACCTAAATAGTAATGAAGGAGCCCACCTACAAGGCTCTTTTGGAAACTGTCATTAAAGCTGGGGAATTAACATCTGAGCAGGGCTGGAGTGAATGAAAGAAACAAAAGGTGTCAGGTGGATCCAGTTCCACCGGAGGGCATAAGGGAATAGAGTCAAAAATTTTGAGAAACACAGGTAGGAGCAGTGGGCATCTGGTATGTGGCTCCGAAAGTAGGGGAGGACATCCTACTGGATACTCTATGGTTAGGTGCCAGGGCACCAGTGTTCATTTAGGTGTGGACACTCGCCCGGTATGCTATTATTGTAACAAAACAGGCTAGGTTGCTCAGTATTGTTATACAAAAAGAATGGATGAGGGAATGGGAACCCCTGGACAGAGTAGTATTGGGGATAACCAAGAGATTAGTGAGGTCGGCAGAGGCTGAGGCAGAAATGGACAGACTGCGGGTACTATCTTGAGATGTTGAGGAGCTTCACAGGCAGCGGCACCATTCCAGGCACGCAACTATGCTATTACGCGTGAGGGGACAACAACCAATCTTAGGGGCAGTTTTGGTAAGATCATTATACCCATTCATATTATGGAGACACACTGTATGTTGAATGATTTATGTTATGTGATTAATGATTGAGTGAGAAATCTTGTAGCAGTATTGGTGTGATAACGGATGTGGCGCCAAAATTTTCAAAGTTCATTTTTGAAATCAATCGATTTTTCGCACCATTTTTTTTCTTTTTAAAACATAAGATGATATGAGAGATAAAACGAAACCATAATTTGTTTAACTTGAAATACGAGTTCTACATCAAATATAATCTAAAATGCAGAAGCCGTGGAAATACATTTAGAATAATATGTATATAAAATCCATCCATACTAATGTAAGTATAAATACACAAACATGCATAATTCCAAAACAGCTGGGAGCCCGACCTTCAGTATCGCACCGCTAGCCTCGCCGATCACGTAGTCCCGTCCCTGATACCTGTTACTCTGCACAGAATCCAGTAATGACAGGTGAGTATATTTTAAATACTCAGTAAGGCTATCCTTAGTGTCTCTACATGCTGGGGTGCCGGGGAGACTTCGTCCATCCCTGTCTTATTCTCCCTATGGCATCCTAATGCAATTCACAACAATCATACATGTTTTTACACATTCCCTTTCTAGTGTTAAATCACTAAGAAACCCATCTTTAATCACTAGGTTACTTTAGATAGTCATTAGAACATTATTCGGGTCAAATTAGGGTTTCTGCATGGAAATAACGTATGTTTAAGTCATATTAACGTATGTTATTCATCCCAGGGTAAGAATAACGTATGTTTAAAGGAAATTAACGTATGTTTACATGGATTAACGTACGTTATTTGTACTATAACGTACGTTAATCACACTGCAGACCTAATCTGCCCATTTTCGAGTTGTATATCGTTCGTTCATGATTTTACCAACACTTAGCACATTAATGCATCCTTCCAATCACTTATTCCTTTCCCTTAAACATTCCATTCATCAAAACATGTCCATTAATACATACATAACACCATTTATATTCATACCTTGTGTTAATTAATTCCTTTTTAAACACATATATCAATCATTCAGCTTATTTTCATTTTTCCAAACATTGTTCACATTCAACCATATCAACTAGGTGATCATTCACACATCAAGTTTGCCCATATACATTCATTCAACAACAAGGCAACACCATACCATCAAGACTCAAACCATTCAACCCAAACACCATATTAATCCAAATAAGGCATGCAACTCATATAATTCGCATGTAACCATACAAGATTATTCCATCCAGATAATTCAGTTATACTCATACAAGAGTCCAAATCGTCAAATCACAAACCATACTTATTTCATAACCAAACTCATACACATTCAAATTCCATACCATTCAAAAATATGTATGCATAATGAATGCACGTGCAATGCTAATGCATTGTCCACACATATGTATGCCCCGGGGTCGAAAATCATCGGGTCAAGCCCGGCATCAAATCATCGAGCTCTCATATTCATAAGACAACACTTATACCATTCTTTTCCATATTCACTTACTTTATTATTAGTCTTACGCTCATATTCATACCACACTTTAAGCTTTCATAGCTCAAGCCAACGTAGAAATCACCTATGACATTCATAGCATACACTTTTTAACATAAGTTTATGCTTATAATCACCACTTAGACATTTATGCATAGTAAACATTCACTCGACATTATTCACATATAAGTTCCGCAAGCCACCATCAAAACACGCACACATTTCTATTACCCATTTTACGGGATTATAACACATTCTAAGTAAGCCAATAACACTTATACAATCCATCTACAACAACTTCATCTTATTAGTAAGCATTCCTGCACATAATATACGAACACACCTTCCCAAAACACAATCTCATTCCAAATTACGCCAAAGAATACATACGCATTCATTAAACAATCATTCATAAGAAAGTCACGTTAAAGTAAGTGGCAAAAGCATTTACCTCGCTTTCCCGCGACTTGATTCGGCCCCAAATCTCCTATTTGGGTTCCGTTTGTTGTTTCCTATACACATTCAATCGCATTTCATATGTAAATCAACATTCTATACTTATTTTTTCATTTATCTAACAATTTCCCAAGAATCCCAAAATTCCTCCAAAAACCCAAATCCTTAAATCTCACAAAATGTTGTGTTTTTAGGTAAATGGTTTATGGAATCTTAACCTATAGTGAAAACCCGTTAAAACCCCAACAATT
>CANYCX014424797.1:0-21711 GCA_948193385.1 Breynia disticha f. nivosa | reverse complement strand
CACAATTTAGTCAACACCAACCCACAATCCTACAAAACATAACCCCACGCGCCATCTCCACACCGATTCTTGCCAACCCAACCCACCCCCTCCATGCACTCCTCTCTCACCTCCCCCATTAATGCAAAACTCACTCCCTCTCTCTCACTTTCAAACCAAAAATAAACCCATTCAATTTCTTCAAATTTCATATTTATTTTTAATTTCTATTCTACGTGTGTATCTAGTTTTACAATATTGAAACCGTTTTTCATTAGAAAGCAAGTTTAATCGGCTTTTTTAACCAGTCCCGTCGTCGTCATCATCATAACTTTCATCATCACCTTAGCTTTCACCCCCATAATCGATCAGTTCATGTATACGTACATAAAACTTCAAGTGAACCAAAAAGTTTCAATCTTTCCGTTAGTTTCGCTGGTTTTATTACTAGAACACCAAAAACTAACTCATCGCTTCATATCTCCCGCAATTATCGCGCCAGAAAAAGATAATTCTTTCTCTTCACAAAAATAAAAACAAAACATTTATGCATTCATTCCATTTTTGTCTTTGTATGTATATATCGTATCTCCAACAATAATCTTTCCATCTATATATATACATATACACACAAAGAATTCATCTTTCTTTTCTTGTAGCCCAAAAAGGAACCAATCTTTCTCACTTTCTCTCTCTGAACACTCACATTACAGCAAAAAAAGCCGAACCCGGAAACCCAAATCGGGTTGTAATGGGTTGTGTGAGCTCAAAACAAGCAGTGTCAGTAACTCCAGCATTTGACTATTCTGGTGGGATACGGGAGATAGAGAAGAGTGGGGAGAAAAAGAGCTTTAATGGGAATGGGAATGGGAATGGGAATGCGAAGGAGATGAGTTGTGGGAATAGTGAGTTGGGTGAGTCAGGAAGGGCGAGTTCGAACGGAGAGTCAATGAGTTTTAGGCTTCGGAATTTACATAAGTATATTGAAGGAGATCAAGTTGCTGCTGGTTGGCCTGCTTGGCTTAGTGCTGTTGCTGGTGAGGCTATTCATGGTTGGGTCCCTCTCAAGGCTGATGCTTTTCAGAAATTAGACAAGGTTAGTTCTTTTATTTTTCCTTTATTGTTATTGGCAGTTTCAGTTTTTTATTTTTTATTTTTCAGTAAAGATTCTTTCTTAAAAGAAAAATTGATCTTGTTGTTTTCTTGATTTTTCGTTTGGTGTCTGTTTTTCTGAAGATTTCTGCAGTTATGTTTGAAGTTCTTCACAATGTGGATTCCTACTGTTCTTGGACTAACTTTTGCAGTTTTATGTTTCTGATGTGCAAATTATTAAGTGTTGGTGTTTGTTTCTGTTACTTTAATGAACTTAGTTCAGTTATTAAATTACCTGACATATTAAAAGGTTTGAATTTTGTGTAGATGGCTCTTGCTGTTCTTGGACTGCTTTTTGCCTCATCTTCCTTTCTTAGTCTATGCTTCTCTGTTCATAATAATGGTGTGAATTTGTTTTTACAGATAGGACAGGGTACGTACAGCAGTGTGTTTCGTGCTCGTGAGATTGAAACGGGGAGAATTGTTGCTTTGAAGAAGGTTCGATTCGACAATTATGAACCTGAGAGTGTTCGATTCATGGCGAGAGAGATATTGATTCTCCGTAGACTCAATCATCCCAACATCATGAAATTGGAAGGATTGATTACTTCTAGATTGTCTTGTAGCATATACCTTGTTTTTGAGTACATGGAGCATGATATCACTGGGCTTTTATCTTGCCCTGACGTCAAGTTTACAGAATCACAGGTTCGTAATTTTTCTCTTATAGAAAGTGAAGTCTAGATGTCTTGTTTAGTAGGTTCTGATTCATAGTGACGCGTAAATATGTTCTTATTTCTTTATTTCTGATTCTATCTTGTTTTTACGGTGAAGAATTTGCAATTATCTGTTTTGTAGATCAAGTGCTATACGAAGCAGTTGTTATCTGGACTAGAACATTGTCATTTAAAAGGTGTAATGCATCGAGACATCAAAGGATCAAATCTTCTCATAAATAATGAAGGAGTATTGAAGGTAGCCGATTTCGGATTGGCAAACTTCTGTAGTGCAGGAAATAAACAACCTTTAACTAGTCGTGTTGTGACTTTGTGGTATCGTCCACCGGAGCTTCTTCTCGGTTCAACTGAGTACGGCGCATCTGTTGATCTCTGGAGCGTTGGCTGTGTATTTGCGGAATTGCTTCTTGGAAAACCTATTCTTCAAGGGAGAACAGAGGTAATGTAATAAGTTCCCATATTAGAAATGTGTTCATTAATTTTCGTTGATTCCTGTCAAGTTCATCCGTGAACTTTCTTGTTTCTCCTTCAGGTTGAGCAACTCCACAAGATTTTCAAGCTTTGTGGGTCTCCACCTAATGAATACTGGAAAAAGTCGAGGCTTCCTCATGCTACTTTGTTCAAACCACAGCAACCTTATGATAGTTGTCTTCGTGAGACCTTCAAGGATTTGCCTACAAATGCTGTGAACCTGATAGAAACTCTTTTATCTGTAGAGCCATACAATCGTGGGACAGCCTCCTCTGCTCTTGCCTCTGAGGTGATTGCTAATGCAATTTCTTATAAAACGTGATCATAATTTGGCGGAGTTCATCGTCAATTTGGAGTTTTGTGGAAGTTCTTAAACTAACTTATGATTTTTGTGCGATTGCCTTTGATTTCAGTATTTCACTTCAAAGCCCCACGCATGTGATCCATCAACATTGCCAAAATACCCACCCAGCAAAGAGATCGATGCGAAAAATCGAGAGGAGGCAACGAGGTAATACCATTCAACATTTCGTTGGGAAATGTATCTTAACATCTGGACAGGCCTGCCTTGTAGGTTGCTTTCTCACAAAATAATCTAGTTTTGGTTTTATTGGCTTTTCTCTTTTAGGAAAAAGATCAGTGGGAGAAGTCGTGGTGCTGAAACCAGAAAACCAACCAGAAAGCTGAGCGGAATCAGCAAACTTCCACCTGCAGAGGTTTGTCTCTCTTTTTCTTTCATTTTCTTTCACATTTTAATCAAGCAAACTTCAACTGCTTTTACTGTTCTGCAATCAGGGTGCAGCAGTTCGAACACTTAAACAAGGTGCTTCACATAATACGGTTAATATACGCGTCACAAAAGGCGAAACGAAATCAGTTTTAGAGGCTCGGAAACCTTCACTTGAAAAACTGGAAGAAGTTTTCCATGTAAAGTATGCATCTCAAGGAGACATTCCGTTTTCTGGTCCATTGCAAGTTTCTAGTTCAAGTGGATTTGCATGGGCAAAAAGACGAAAAGATGAAGTATCCATAAGGTCTCATAATAGGTCTTTATCGAGAGGTCACGTTAATAATGGAACAGAACCTTCTGCTGTCCTGCAAGAAAAGAACAAGCTTGAATCAAGTCAGCGTGAAAATGGCGATCTCATAAAATATGGAATCCGTACAAATTCTAGAGGACATGATCCGTACGAAATTTCCAAGCGCTCGTTGCAGAAGGAATGGAGCCAATTAGAACGTCCAGATTCGTTCGATACTTCAGAGGAATATCATTCACAAGAGCTGTCATTAGCACTATATCAAAGAGAGGAAATGGAAGCGAAGAGAAATAATTTGGTACGTCTGTGAACATTAAAATCAACATCTTATTTGTTGAAGATTGAAACATTTAGCACACAGGAAAAAAAGTTTGTAGAGAAGCTTATTTTGGCTTCAGAATTTTGAAACCTTTCAATCTTAATCATGCCAAAGGGACGATTTACTTATTGCAATTGTATTTTGTTCTCAGAACATTTATTGAAATGAAGAGAAGTTTGAAAGGATTTTCTACTTTATATCTAACATAGTGTTGGATTTGAACAGGGTTTTCAAGGACAGGGGGACAAAGTTGAGTTTTCTGGTCCATTGATATCTCAGCAAAATAATTGGGAAGAAATGTTTGAAAGAAAAGAGCGCCACATACGGCAGGTGGTTCGAAGATCATGGTTTCAAAAAGGTAAAGTGATACTGAATACAGCTATCTAATTCTTGCGTTCTTTTTATTTCAAAAGAGTATATATCAGTGTCAGATGTTAGAATATCAGCTGTGTTCAAATAGTTCTTCATTCATGGTATTCTACCAAGGCTTTACGTTCATCGTGTCGTTGTTTGAGTAAAGCCAAAAGTGGTTTTTTCTGCAAAGAGAAGTAATGAACAGAGGAATGAATGTGCTTACAGCTGAAAGGCAAGGCAATTATTGGCCATCATTTGCTATTATAGTTGTCTTCTCTGTGATGATACTGTTTCATTTTTATAAAAGGAACTTAAAACTTTGTCAATTAAGTCAAGTGTCATAATTATTGATATGAATCATATGATTTTCTCTCCATGTCCGCATCTTCTTAGTGCAGCACATGAACTTCAATGAGAGTTACTAATGATTATAAACCCCCGTTGTGTTTTACAGTTAGGAAACAAGTGAAGTGATCATAGAAGTCGTTGGCTTAGGCAAGATTTATGGGAAACATGAGGTTGTCAGATGAAACCTTCGGAAAGGGAAACATTCCCCGAAGATGTCATATTCTGCAGAACCTGTCGAGGCTTTCCTGCAGAGAACTGAACTATCGCCGAGCTCATGGAAATGCGTAGAACTTTACAGACTACATAGAACTTTACAGACTACAAGCTCGTGGAAATGCTGCATGCCTGGAGTGGAAGAAAGAGCAGTCTACCATGATGATTCCGCTTAATTCTTACTAAAATGATCCTCTTGTTTTATGCCTTATTCCAATTTGTGTTGCTAATCTCCTGTGGCTTCTTCCATCTTCTTGTCAATCCTTTTTCTGATCAAGTCAGATAACTGCAATCTCTGAGCTATTGTCCTGATTTGCAGCATATCATTATGTATAGAAATAACAAAAAACTGGAAACTGATCCTGAGATTATTTAATTTATTATGTTCATTTTTTTACAAAAATTGGACATTTTACATGTCGATATGTTATGGACACAAAAATAGCATTGCAAAACACAAGCTTATTGCATCGA
Source organism: Breynia disticha f. nivosa (assembly GCA_948193385.1). Classification (NCBI taxonomy): domain Eukaryota; kingdom Viridiplantae; phylum Streptophyta; class Magnoliopsida; order Malpighiales; family Phyllanthaceae; genus Breynia; species Breynia disticha. Next base: position 16,687 of record CANYCX014424797.1, on the reverse strand, counting down.
ATGAGAATTTGCAAAACGTTTCCTGCTTCATTCTGATGCATCTTTTCGAATGCAAATAAACTAAGATTGCAAAACGACAATTTTCTTCGGCTTCAACAAGTAAATATTAAATAAGACCGACCCCGGAAGAATCACCCGCAAAATTCCAACGGCTCTTTCTGTTATTCTCAATGTTCGTTTTCAATGTTTTAAAACAAAATTACCATACTGCTACTCCACCAATTTCTCCTCAAAATCTCCTTAATTTTCTTCAACTCTCACTTACCCATAAATCCATTTCCCTCACAAAGCAATGCCACGCTCAAATTCACCCTCTTGGATTCACTCAAAATTCTTTTTTAGCCACAAAACTCATCTCTGCTTATGCCATTTGTGGGGACACAACTGAGTCAAAACTACTATTTAATTCGTTTAGAGAGAAAAGTTTGCATCTTTGGAACACTTTGATTAATGGGTATGTGAAAAATCATGAATATAATCAAGCTTTTAGCTTGTTCAGTCAAATGGGTTCTTCAGGGTTTGTGCCTGATGATTATACACTTGCATCTCTATCGAAAATTTGCTGCGAGGTTCGATGTTTGAATGGAGGGAGATTGATTCATGGAAAGAGTATAAGAATTGGATTTGTTTCAGATGTTGTTGTATCGAATTCTCTTATGTCAATGTATGGTAAATGCGGCGAGTTTACCCAATGTTTAAAACTGTTTGATGAAATGCCTGCGAGAAATGTTAGCTCTTGGAATGTGGTCATTACAGGATATGCCGATTTGAGAGAATGTGATGGGAATGGAGCAATGTTTCGTTTGGTTAAGAATATGATAATTAGGGGGTTTAGACCAGATGGTTTTACAATCTCGAATATTTTACCTATTTGCGATGAGGATGTTGGAAGAGAGGTTCATGGATTTATTCTGCGAAATGAGTTAGGTCTGGATGTCCATTTAGGTTGTTGTTTGATTGATATGTATTTTAGGTGTGGAGAAGTAAATGCAAGTAGAAAGGTTTTTAATCTAATGAAATTTAGGAACGTTTATGTTTGGACTGCATTAATCAATGGTTATGTGCAAAATGGAGAAGTGGAAGAAGCATTAGTTCTATTTCATGAAATGCAGGGGAGACAAGGAGTAGAAGCTAATCAGGTATCACTTGTTAGTATCCTTCCTGTTTTTAGCTCATTTGCTAGTTTGATCATTGGGAAACAAATTCATGCTTATGCAGTTAGGAAAAAATTGAATTATCACGCGTCTTTGTGCAATGCTTTGATTGATATGTATGCCAAATGTGGGAGTTTGAACTATGCAAGAAAAGTTTTCGAGAATAGTTCCTTCTGTAAAGATGCGATTTCATGGACTTCAATCATTTCTGGATATGGATTGCATGGAAAAGGAGAAGATGCCATCATTTTGTATGATAACATGCTTCAGCTTGGACATAAACCAGACACAATTACCATAATCGGTGTTCTTTCTGCTTGTGGGAAATCAGGATTGGTTGATGAAGGTCTTCATATCTATAACTTAGCAGTAAATGAATATGGAATTGTGCCAACAGTTGAGATGTGTGCTTGTGTTGTTGACATGCTTGGTCGATCAGGACAACTAGACCGAGCGTTAGAGTTCATCAGAACCATGCCTGTAGAACCTTCTCCTAGTGTCTGGGGAGCTCTTGTTAATGCCTCCATTATGCATGGGAATTCTAATATGCAGAATTTAGCTTACAGATTTCTTATCCAGTTAGAACCTCAAAATCCTTCAAATTACATCTCACTTTCAAATTTACATGCTTCTTTTAGGAGATGGGATGCGGTAGCTGAGTTGAGAACAACTATGAAAGAAAGGGGCTTGAGGAAAACTCCTGGTTGCAGTTGGATAAGCATTAATAACACAACTAGTTATTTCTATGTTGCTGATAAATTGCATCCCTGTTCTCAGATGATATACGAAATGTTGGATGGCCTCAGATTGCTGATGAAGGGAGCAGGTAATTCACTCGATTTCGAAGATGTCACCTCATAAGGATAATAAGTTTGTGGATGTGGCTGCCAAAATTCTACTAGAGATGAAATCCATAGGATTTCTGTTGATGTTAGTGCTGGCGATGATGGTTTACATTAAGGATGGCTCTGTTGATCTTGCTCTAAGATGACTATGATTCATGGCTTCTTCAGGGATAAGAACAAATAACTTTATAATTAGGCAGACTGGTATACGAATCAGCTAATCTCGAAAGAAACTTCCCAAACACATCTGGCTCAATTTATCTGTCCCATGAGGACAAGGTAATCAAGCAGAAGATTGACAAAATATCTTGCAGCACCTTCCAATTCATAATCAGTACCCTGAAAGAATTCCCTCACAAGAACAAGACGGGTTGTTTCCTCTGCTCTCGTCACTTAATGAGTCCACAAATAAAGGCATGTGCTTTGTATCTAGTTGCACCAAGGATTGGTATCAAATAACTCTCATTTTGCACTTCTTGGCATTTCACAAGATGAGCAAGAATTGATGCGTAGAGCATAAAATCAACTTTTGCGGCAGAGTTTACACAAGTTTCAAGATCCCAAAAGCTATATTTTTTATCAACAATCACTTGTCCCCTTGATGTCCGGAACTAGTCTGCGGGAGCAACTTTGATAGCAGTCACCACGCTCTACATAGATTCAAAAAGTGAATGTTGTATTATGGTGTCATACCAAGACTTATTAAATTGGTTGCAGGACCTGCTCTGAAGATTGTGGTTGCACGAATGTTGAGTTCAGTACTTCAGTAGCATCACCATTTGAGGTTAGCTAGGTGGTTATTTGGGCACCAGGAGACTCTGATGGAGTGATTGAAGAAACATATTGTGCAGCAGTTCCTTCCAAATGAAATTCCATCCAGGGCTGACATACTCATGCACAAGCTAAACATATTCTCTCCTAGTTCCGCGCCAAAACCATTCAGTACTTGCTGACGTCTACTTAAATGACTGGCGAGGATTTAAGGTGAAAGATTGTTTCAAAGGATATAAAGTCATCACTGGTATCTCCTATACCTGTTTTCTCTTGATAATGTTTACTGCCTTACTGTAGAGAAAATCGGTGGAAGGGAAACGGAATGCTGCTTGATTGCTCGTGATTCATAGCAATTTATCTGAAGACGAGGCAATTGAAAAGATTAAAGCCTTCATTCAACGGAAACAATTACGAAGATTAGTTTCACAGGGAAAAGGTAGTTTAATTACTCAACGCTGCAAGGATTTGTTCTTGAAAATGATCAGAGTGGTGAACATGTTTTACATGAAGGGCTATGAATTCGCTACAGATGAGAAAACGAGTATTGCAAATGAATTATTTCACGAAGCCATCTGCCATGACAAACTGTGAGTAACCTTTTTGAATTTCCAGTTCAATCTTAATAAGAAAATATTTCGTCTGCTCACAAGCATGCTTCTCTTATACCTTTAACCAAACCAGTTAATATGATTTTTCTTACAATGCTATGTTGCAGAGATAAAGATCAACTGTGGCCATGGTGATGATGCTGATCTAGAGCAGTCATTCTGAAGCCGGATTATATTATACGGAATTTCGGGGTGTATCAGCCATCATAGGGAAGGTTGGCCAGTAGGAATTAGGTGCATTGTATGCAGAAATGTGATGTTTTTGTTGTTGGTTGAGTTCTTGGTTCTTATTTCTTCGTAATTGATCAACCATGTGGGTGTCATTAGGTCCATGGCCAGGAGGATCTCTTCATCTGGTGGAGTTTCTGGGAACGCCCGGGGGAAGACAATGTGCTTTAGCTCCTTCGGTTTTTTGATTCTTCACCGGTTCACGAGTAAATCAGCAACAACAAAAATGAGATTTCATGCTTAGTCTTGGATGGAATCTACTTCTTCATGGATTCTGTTGGAGTTTGCTCCCTCCATTGAATGCTGGATTTTGATGTATAATTGGAGTTGAGTTGTCTGCACATTGTCCCTACATTATTAAAGTCACAACATCTGCCTCAGAGTGAGGCAAACATGGCCAGCTTGATGATTTTTCATCAACAATTTATTATTTTGTTCAGCAACAAAAAGACATTATATTAACTCTGAATTTTTCTCATAAGTCTCACTCTCTATATTGTGTTGAAGGATCAAATCAGAAGCACAAAATGTTGAAAATGTTTTTTTCACCTTCTTTCTTGTGATATTTTGTCGATACAATTTTAATTGAGATATTATTTTAAATATCACACTTTTAAAATTTTGTAGACACATAATCGTCTTAAAAAATATTGTGATCCTAGACAAAATTCAATTTAACGCCCTATTTTATATAAAATATTATTTTTTATATTTTGTGAATAAAAAATTTAAATTAAACCATTTATATAAGTTTAAAAGGTAATTTAATCTGTAAATACGAGAGATAGTTCCCAAAAAAATGTACATGTAAATGTATTATTCTTTCATAAACACATAAAAAACTATGAATAGTAAGGATTTAAAATTAGTTGGTTGAGTAGACATAATTTTATTTAAAAAGTATTAGTATTAACGAGTATTCTGAGTCATATATATTGTTGTTTACTTTAATATGGTTGCAAATTAAAAAAATATCCAATAACATATTTTTATCATAAAATTTAACTACATAAATTTAAATTAATATCTTACCGACACTTGACAGTATATATCAATATTTAAATATACAAAAATGAAACAAATTTTTTTTATATGAAACTAAATATATATCAAAAGAACTGACAATACTTTATGAATTTAATTGGTTAGAGTCTCGTGTTGATGACTATAAACAAAATTATAACATTAAAGAATAATTAGTCAAAAAATAATTAAATAATTAAATAAAAGATAAATATATGAAAAACAATAAGAAAAAAATTTATTAAACAATTCTTCCAATTTTTTGTATGTAATATCTCATGAGAGCACCTATTTATAATAGAAATAATTCGGTGTACACTTTGAGTTACTAATAAATTAAATACATTTTATTTATTAAGATACTTTAATATAAGATATATTAATAGAAGTATTAGTTTTAAATATAAGTTATTTAAATTGAGTAATAGTATCGCTACGGGGGTAGAAGAGTCATATCGCATCGTTGTCCGTACCAGAAAAACACACAAGGAAGACATACACGAGCTTCCGACACGAAAAGACACAAACTTTCTAAAATTTCAACAGTAAAATCTTCCTCCTCGTCGTCTTCCAAATCCCACTGCGTAATCAAATTTTAAAAAAAAAATGTATTGCAGAGAAGCATAGCCACGTGTGAAAGCGGATGGACCCACCTTGCCAACCCAACCTTCCCCACCTCCTCATCCAAAATCCTCCATTTCTATCTCTCTCAGCTATCTTTCTATCTCCTACGTTACAACGCCCAAACCTCTTTCATACTCTTCTCCTTTTCACTCCACTACGCTCTCTCATGTTATCTGTTGTAACCTCTTTCTCTCTCTCACGAACGCGCAAACGCAGACAATTCTAAATTAATTTTCTATGCCTTAATTTCTCCCCACGCATATTTATTGTAATTGAGGTTTACTATATCACCTGCATTTCTGTACGTTATCTTTTTTTTTTTTTCAAAACGGCATCGGTTTCCTTCTCTTAATCTAACGGTTTGGATCCATTAGTCGTAGAAACAGCGCCATTCGATGGCGCTGTTCAGACGCTTCTTTTACCGGAAACCGCCAGATCGCCTTCTCGAGATCTCTGAGCGTGTCTACGGTACCGTTTTATCCCTTGCATTTTTTTTATTTAGCTTTCGATACGCATTTCAATTTAGCTGCATTATGTTTTCTTACTTGGTTTTCGCTTGTTTGATCATTTCGGTGTACCATTTTCTCCAAATTTAGGTCTCTAGTTGCTTCTATTGTCAATTCTGCCGTTCAATTACCGCATGGTATTGCGAATGAATTGACTAATTAGGTTTAGTTAGTCCTCTTAATTTTTGTTGAATTTGCAATTTTCGTGTATTGAAGCTCTTTTTTAACTTATCTATTCAATTAGCAAAGCGCATTGCCTTTTTTTTGATTAATTAGGCTTTGTGAGGTTTAGATGATGTAATTCGATTTTGTAATCTGTTGTTGAATTGGTGTAGTGTTTGACTGTTGCTTCTCAACGGACGTGTTAGAGGAGGACGAGTACAAAGTGTACTTAGGTGGCATTGTGGCACAACTGCAAGACCACTTTCCTGATGCTTCGTTTATGGTGTTTAACTTTAGGGAAGGCGAGCGACGGAGCCAAGTTTCTGACATTTTGTCGCAGTATGACATGACGGTTATGGATTACCCTCGTCAGTATGAAGGGTGTCCTATGCTACCGTTAGAGATGATCCATCATTTTCTCCGGTCGAGTGAGAGTTGGTTGTCATTGGAAGGGCAGCAGAATGTGTTGTTAATGCACTGTGAACGAGGGGGTTGGCCTGTGCTCACGTTTATGCTTGCTGGGCTTTTGTTGTACCGGAAGCAGTATACTGGAGAGTTGAAGACTCTAGAGATGGTTTATAAACAAGCTCCAAGAGAACTTTTGCATCTGTTGTCTCCATTGAATCCACAGCCTTCTCAGTTGAGATATTTGCAGTACATTTCCAGGAGGAACATGGATTCTGATTGGCCTCCATCTGACACGCTTTTAGTTTTGGATTGTTTGATGCTTGGATCACTGCCATTGTTTGAAGGAGGAAAGGGTTGCAGGCCAGTTATACGTGTTTATGGACAGGATTCTTCCAAACCAGCCAATAGGACTTCTACGCTTTTGTTTTCAACTTCAAAGGCAAAAAAACATGTTCGGCTGTATGTACAGGTAATGATTGAATTTTGAACTTGAAAAGGGTGGATGAGGTTTTTTTTTTCTTTTTTCTTTTTACATTCTAAAGGTTTTATTATGATTATCAAATTACAGGAAGAGTGTTTGCTAGTGAAATTAGATGTTCGATGTCGTGTTCAAGGGGATGTTGTCATTGAGTGCATCCATTTGGATGAAGATTTGGTGCGGGAAGAGATGATATTCAGAGTCATGTTTCACACTTCATTTGTGCGGGCTAATATTTTGATGCTTGGCAGAGATGACATCGACATTCTTTGGGATGCAAAGGATCAGTTTCCCAGGGACTTCAAGGCTGAGGTAGGCTATTGATTTCTTTGCATTTACTCTTCTGATGAGATTGCAGGAGTTGAATGCATACTCATATCTGTATCAGGTACTTTTTGCGGATGCTGATGCTGTATTGACTAACGTCACAACAGTTGTTACGGCTAGTGAAGATGAGGATGAATTTGAAGTTGCTTCACCTGAGGAATTTTTTGAAGTTGAAGAAATATTCAGCAATGCAGTAGACAGTCAAGAAACAAGAGGGGACTATTTTTTGCCCACAAGTAATGACAAATTGCCAGTTGATACAAGTCATAAAGAAGTATGGAAGGAGGATGCAGATCCTCACTCATTTCAGGACTGTGCTTCTGATGATGGGAGTCACAAACAGGACTGGAAAGTTGATGCAAATCTTGACGCTGTGAAGGACATTGCTGTTGATGATGTGAAATATAAGGTGAATGAGAATGCAGAATCGGATTTTCAAATAGTGAAAGACATTGGTGTGGATGATGGGGATACTAAAGTAGGTTCTCTGGTTGTTGATACTGAAATACCAAGTAGTAAAGAAACTAAGGTCATTGAAGATCTAGCAGTGGAAGTGAAGGAGATGGAAGAGAAAGTTCAACGAGAAGAAACTATTATAAAGAAGACTGAATCCGAGTTGCCATCTTTAAAGTTGAACTCTGATAGTGATAAGCTGAAATCTGAGAAAATTGCACAGCCTCTGCCAAATGCAAAGTCCGCTACGGATTTAATTTCAGCCAAGCAAAAGACCGAACAGCAAGAAACTCAGAGCTCTACTGGAGAACAAGAGAAGCCGAGTACATTACCTCGATGGATTCCTCCTAATAAAGATCCATTCACCAATTCAATGCATGTGACATATGATCCGTCAAGATACATTAGTGCTCCATCTGCTCTTGCTCTCTGTGACTCTCCTAATGAGGATTCTCCTAGAGTTGCTGATGAAAAGGATTCTGATGCTACTTCAAGAGATTCACTTTCAAATGAGACCACTTCTAATCCAGTCCAACCTCATTCAGTCAGTGCACAGAATGTGAAACCATCGCCTGTCCCACCTACACATCCACCTCCCCCACCGCCACCACCTCCATCACATTCAAACGGCTCTTCGTTAAATACTTTAACCAAGGCCTCTAGTCTAGCACCTAATCCACCTCAAATATCCACTTTTGCTCGAATTTTTAGTGCAGTTTCTACATCAGCATGTTCTCCACCACCAGCGCCTCCTCCTCCCCCTCCATTTAGCAGGCAAAAATTTGATTTATTTTCAGATGATGCGTCAACTCCTCTCCCACCCCTACCTACACCACCGCCTCCTCCATTGCCATCTAGTAAACCGAATGTTGGGATGGCAACATCACTTCCTCAAAACTCTTGGAAAACTTTAGCTCCTGCAGTCACTTCTAGTTATGCAACTCCACTTCCCCCTCGATCTCCTCCTTCTGTGCATAATACTTCAAATGCATTTGTCCCATCACCAACACCACCTCCTCCTCCACCACCCTTACCACATAGATGTGGAGCTCCATCACCTCCACCACCACCACCTCCAGCTCCACCTCCACCTCCATTGCCTGGAAGAGGAGCCACCTCTCCACCACCACCTCCATTGCCTGGAAGAGGAGCCCCCTCTCCACCTCCACCTCCACCTCCCTCGTCATTAGCAACACAAGGAGCCCCACCTCCACCACCACCACCTTCTCTATATGGAACTCCATCTCAACAGTCACCTTTAACTTTACACCCTCCTGGTTGTGTAGCACCTCCACCACCTCCCCCTCCTGGACGTGTAGCACCTCCACCTCCACCACCGCCACATCTAGGCCATGGAGCACTGCCGCCACCACCTCCTCCACCTGGTCATGGAGCACCTCCACCACCATCCTTTCCACCTAGTTGTGGAGCACAACCATCCCCACTGCTGCCTCCAGGAATGGTAGGAACTGGGCCACCTCCTCCACCTCCACCTCCTTTAGGTCGTGGAGCACCTGCCCCGCCACCTCCTCCTTTAGGTCGTGGAGCACCTGCCCCGCCGCCTCCTCCTTTAGGTCGTGGAGCACTTTCCCCGCCGCCGCCTCCTTTGGGTCGTGGAGCACCGTCCCCGCCGCCTCCTCCTTTGGGTCGTGGAGCTCCTCCCCCTCCTCCAGGACGAGTTCCTGGACCTCCAAGTGCACCTAGACCTCCAGGTAGTGCACCCCCTCCACCTCCAGGTGGTAGAGGCTTAGTTGCAGGCAAAGGACGTGGCCTTACGCGGCCCTCGGGGGTGGGAGCAACTGCGACAGCGCCTAGAAGATCTTCCTTGAAGCCTCTTCATTGGAGCAAGGTGACAAGGGCGTTACAAGGAAGCTTGTGGGAAGAGTTGCAAAGAAATGGTGAACCACATAGGTTTCTGTTCTAACTTATGTATTTGTTTTCTTTCAGGCTGTGTAATTTGTTTATAATCTGCAATCAATTTATTCAGTTGAAAAGGATGATGCATGTTTAAGGACACGTGTTTTTATGATTTTCTTTGAAATTGTAACATTGTATCCTTGTGCTACAGTTCATCGGAATTTGATGTGTCAGAGCTGGAGAGCCTATTTTCAGCTACTGTGCCTAAACCTAATGATTCAGGAGCTAAATCTGGAGGGCGACGCAAATCAGCTGGAGCAAAAGTTGACAAAGTGCAACTGGTAATCCAAAGGATTCTGGACTGCATTCCCAAAATTTGATTGTAATACTTTTTAATGTTTATACGGGAGATCTTCATCATCCTTTTCCCTGATCTTCTGTTCATATTGCTTGACGACATTGCTTCAATGTATCCATAATATTTTCAACTGCGATTCGACCTGAACCTCTGTAGTTTACTCATTTAGCCATAGAAGTTGCATTGTTGTGAGTTTCTTTCTGTATTTTCAACAATGTCTGAAGTATATAAAAATGTACTGCAGGTTAACATGGCATAAAAATTTTGTAAAATTGCGATTGTTTGTAAGTTGTTGGATTTGTAATTAACAATTAAGAAGGTTCACTGAAATCATGTATACTGACTGACAATTGACTTTCTTGTTGGTTTTGTAGATCGATACAAGGAGGGCCTATAACACTGAAATCATGCTCACAAAAGTTAAGATGCCACTATCTGACATGATGGTGAGCTTGGAAACTTCTTTTAATGTTTAAATCTCTCTCTTTTAGTAACTATTAATTTGATATTTTTATTCTTCATTTGAGAGTTCTAAAACGCATCTCTACTTTGAATGTCCTAGAAACTGCATATGGCAGTTTGATGTATATTTTCTGGCCATGTTGTGGATATGTGAATTTTGAAAGCATTCATCCTTTTGTACCTCCCCAAGCATTTGTAGCTTTTGTTGTGTGTGGTTTGGAGATAATAATATGAAGATGTGAGGGATAATACCAATACTTGGAGCATATTCAAATATTGACTGGAATCCCCTGCATGGATGTGGAAATTACACTTGTTCTTCTTGGTGGTTAAACATATATAATATGTCTTCTCTATAGATTAGAATGAAACCGCACATTGCTCAATTTTTCTTTATGAAATTTATGCAGCTGCAGCAGGCATTATTAAGTATGCGTATCTGTTGGGTGCCTCAGTATTAAGTTTTATTTTACAATAACTTATTGATTGAACTGTGTGGAACTGGAAACATTACATCTGGCTCTTATTCTTCTTGTATATTTAGTTTTCCTATGATGATTATGTTTTTTCATTAAAATTTCTTCTAGTGTTAGGAAAAAAAGCTAATCTTTGACTACTTTTCATTGATAATATTCATTGGCTAACTCAGCGTTCTGCATTGTCAGGCAGCAGTACTTGCAATGGACGATTCAATCTTAGATGATGATCAAGTGGAGAATCTTATAAAGTTCTGTCCTACTAAAGAGGAGATGGAACTTCTCAAGGTAAGAAATTGAATTTGACGTCTTCTGTTTGATTTTATTTAGTTCTACTGTGCTGGTTTTACGGTTTGGCAGCAATTTTGAAGATTGTATTATGTTTTAAATTTGTATATGATTTCTTGCAATATAGGGGTATACGGGTGACAAAGAGGCTCTGGGAAAATGTGAGCAGGTATGTTATGTTTATTTCTTGGCTAGATCTTACGATTTTTGCCTTCATTGGATAATTTGTTGGTTTTTTAAGATTCTGGTGATTATTGTATCTAGATTCCATATATGCTGAACGTGTTTTTTTATCTTTTTCAAATATATATTCATATAAATAAAAAATGAAAAAGGTATTGTTTCACTCATATGCACAATTATTCCCTTCAAATTTACACAATATAATTTTCAATATCAATTACGAGGAAAGAGTTTGCATAGAAGGATTATGAAGTTGCAGTAGTGATCAAGCTTGCGCCTATGATTTTTAAAGCTGAGCTAACTAGCAAATGCAAAATGAAAGGTCAAAAAGTGAAGTTATTGACCAACTGAAGTAACAAAGTTTTGTAGAATACTTGGTCTATAGGAATGTAAAACTTTTAGTTTATTTATGACACCTTGTGGCTCTTCAAAATTATCGAGTAAACGTTCCATAAAATAGTGCCGTATTTGAAATTTTGTATAGTTGTCAAATGAAAGATTAATAAAGAACACTGTTGCCATACGATTAATTTTAAATGAGATCTTCAAAGTGCAAATCATGAGATTGAATCATCTGCATCCCTCCCATCTTTGCTCTCTCTCATATGGGGCTTTCTGCTTAATAATTTAAAAGGTTTGCTACCCGTTGGATGTGTCAGATAGTACACAATCGTTGTGCAGTTTCTATCCACAACTTTTGTTTTGTTGGTGTTTATTTTGTTGGTGTCACTGATGTGTATTTTTTGTAGTATTTTCTTGTGCTGATGAAAGTGCCTCGTGTGGAGTCAAAACTAAGAGTATTTTCTTTCAAGATTCAGTTTGGCACTCAGGTATGCCTGATTTTGCTTTTAGTCTTAATTTGATTGATTTATAATTCATTTAAATAGGTTTTTTTCCCGTACCTTTATTAATGTTCCTGTTTTCCAGCTTTTAGCTTTGTTTTTTTTCCTCCAATTTCACAGATTTCAGAATTTAGAAAGAGCTTAAATACTGTGAACTCTGCCTGTGATGAGGTAAACATGTAATAATATTAAACTTTCAACAGATTAGTAGTCTTATTTATTGTGTTTTACTTGATATGTTAACATGTCTTATAATAGGTTCGCAATTCCATGAAATTGAAGGAAATTATGAAGAGGATTCTTTATCTGGGAAATACATTAAATCAAGGAACTGCTCGAGGTGAGCTACTGATCTCCATTTCAAGTCTTATTAATTGGTGCATGAGGTGCATTGTCCTGGAAGTTTTGGAGAATATAGAAGGCTGTGTTCTAAAGCTCTGTATGCTTCTAAGTTTTACAGGTTCTGCTGTTGGATTCAAGCTTGACAGTCTTTTAAAACTCGCCGATACACGAGCTTCCAACAGCAAGATGACACTTATGCATTATCTTTGCAAGGTACATCTGCTAATTTTTTAATTTTTCCTTTGTGCATAACTGTTTTCTGAATGGTGCAGTAAAGTTTCTAGCAAGTAGAGCTACTTTTTTGTGTTGAATATGGACATGTAAGTTAGTATGGTAGGAAACAGATTGGAGTATTTGAGTATGTTCATCTCTATAAGTTTGGCATTATGGAATGTGTATTTGATTACAAACTGAAAAGAACAGTGGTTTAGCTTTGGTGATTTTATCGGAGTAAATGTACATTTGTTCTGAGAATTATCATATCAAGATTTGTTACCTCTTTTAAACTGAGCATGTGATGAATAATTGCTATAGTGATGGTTCTTTGGCTGCAACCATAGTGCAACATCCACTCCATTTAGAGTCAACTTCAAATGCTCTCCTTGAACATATGTGTTGGATTATGAACAATAGGTGTGTGTGATTGCCTTCTTTGGCGCTTTATATGGTGTCTTAAAGGGTTTTAAACTGTTTCTGGAATAACATTTAATCAAATGCACAGATAGTGACATTTTAGTTTCTATATGATTGGCATGCTTCTTAGGCGACATAGTTGGATAATTGTTCCTTGGAATTGATTTCAGTTGTAGTGTTAATTACAATTCTGTATGGGTTGATCTGTCTACAAATGCTTGTAAGATTTGGCTATTTATAATTTCTATGTATCTAAGCATCTTGTACCCCAGGTGCTTGCAACAAAGACTCCTGCGCTTCTAGATTTTCACTTGGATCTTGTCAGCCTTGAAGCTGCAACTAAGGTAGGAGATCACTTTCATTTCTTCGTTTATATAAACTATAAAAGTTCTTGTCTTAGTTGGGATCTTAGTTACTTGTAGATACAATTGAAATCATTAGCTGAAGAAATGCAAGCTATAATCAAGGGATTAGAAAAGGTAAAGCAAGAACTAGCAGCATCAGAAAATGATGGTCCTGTATCAGAAGGTTTTCGGAAGGTAAATAACAATCATGTTGCTTCTGCTGTAACCATTTTTTTACTGCTGTATTTTGCCTCAGTAAAATGTGATTGAAATCAATGTCCATTCACTTCTCATACTTTTTGTCTCTCATTTTAGTTGGACAGTTTTTGCATCTAAGTTGAAAGCAATGTGGCATTTTGTGCTAATTGAAAATATATTTACTTTTTCTATATTAAATATATTTATTTTTGCTATGTTAAGTGAAATATTTGTTTTACGAATTAGTATGAACTTTTGTTCTGATAAATGAGCATTTAGGAATGGTGTTCTTGTCCCTAATCATCGGTAGTTTTACCCTACTTTGATTGGTGCATTGGACAGAGCATAAGCACACCTATTTTGATTGGTGAAATGAAACTGATGTCAACTAGAAAATGAGATGCAAGTTACTGTATGTGTAACTAAGTCCAAGCGTATTTGTTGATTACATTTCAGTGTTTTTGATTTCACTGACCTTTGTTGTTCTTTTTACACTTTTAGACTTTGAAAGGATTCATCTCAGTTGCTGAGACAGAAGTTGCATCTGTAACAAATCTTTATTCTATTGTGGTTAGTATTCATTTTATTAATTGCCATCCACAGTTTGTAATATCGCTGTACTGATTTCAACATACACCCTCTGGTGAACAGGGTAGAAATGCTGATGCTCTTGCACTATATTTTGGTGAGGACCCTGCCCGTTGTCCATTTGAGCAAGGTAAGTTTATAATTTTTATCTCATATTTGTCTTGTTTTGAAAATTGAATGATCCTTCGAAGTAATGTGTTCAAAATGTCTTAGTGTTGTTCTGGCATCATTGAAGGAATATCTTTCAATATTAACTTGCGTGTTGGGTTGACATCTAAAAATGACGCTAACTATATATATGCAAAATAAATTTGAACCTTTCTAATAACTTGTTAGAATGAAAATGAATGAGGACATTCTGTCCCCTTTTAATTGATAGATTTTTGTAGTTGTGTCAGTTGGATTGTTAGAAGTTATTGAGATGAAAAACAAAGAAAACAAACATAAAGAAGATAAAAAGGTGGGAAAATAAAGCAAGTTTTTCATTCTAATATTATTGCTATTTCGCTGTTATTCATGTAGGCAAACATATATTGACATCTTAAATAAATCTGTCATGATAAATACAGTTACTGTGACACTTCTAAATTTTGTGCGGTTGTTTCGGAAAGCACATGAAGAAAATATGAAACATGCTGAATTGGAAAAGAAGAAAGCCGCAAAGGAGGCTGAAATGGAGAATGCGAAGGGAATAAATCTTACAAAAAAGAGTGCAAAATAGCCATCAATAGATTTATTCCATTGTCCAAACTACAGCCCAAGCTGGCACAGCACGCAGTGGACTTCTGCCTCAGATGTTTGGTAGAATGGCAGTATGAAACTACTGCACAGCACCGTTCATAGGCAACTCATCGCAACTCAACTGTCCTCCGGCATAGTTAAGGCCTTCCAAGGCGGTGATGCCAGGAAAATAGGCTTTTCCCGGAGGCTTTTGGAGCAAAACACGTGTTCAATAGGAGGATAAGGTAAAAATGAATTCGACCGGATTCGGCGGAGTATACTTTTGCCTCTGACAGTTAGCTGACCGAATAGCAGAAATTGTGGATATGGCCTCCTGCGGCATCACATCAGAAGAAATTTTGGCATAATTTTACGATTGTCAGATCGGACGCCTCAGCAAAGTAAAGAAAATAGGTTTGCTGTGCCATGAAACCATGTAAAAAGCTCTAACCCCTACGCTCTCTAATCTTAGATTTCCATTCTTTGTTTTTTTTTTTTTGTATCATAGTTCAGTTTTCCTCCCTAAATTTTTTCCTCCGTTTCTAATCTAAGTTTTGGCCTAACCCGTCCCAATGGATGTTATAGAGGTTGTTTAGGTAAAAGAGTGATTAGAAGATGGGTTTCTCAATGTAATTGTATTATAACATCAAATAGGTTGCAGTGTCTTTATATTTTTGTTCTCCTGTTACCACTCTCAGCTCAATATTTCACATCTTGGTTTTTTATTTTTTAGCATTAACTTTCTTGAAATCTGGTTATGTTTCACACAAAGGCTGTGTTTTTGAAACATTAAAACTTGGTTTCTTGGAAAAAAACTTGTATTGCTAGCTCGGGGGAATTAATGTCTTTGCTGTTGATGTCTGATGAAGAATTTGCTGTGTTTTAGGCAGTACAATTGAACAGATAATATAGCTATGAAGTTTTGGTCTGCTTCTATGAAAGGAAGCTTGAACGCACATGCATTGTAGATTATCAGGAATTATTATTGCTCTAGTTTTTGGTTTTTAATTCGTTTTGTCCTTAAGTTGTTGGTCAAATTATATAGAGTAGAAACCTTTTCTATGCCTTAGAAAGATTTTTAATAATTTCTTGGTCTTATTTTTTTTAATAATTTATTGGTTTTTGAGATAATGACAGTTGTTAAGTTAATGGAGTAAGGATATGTGTGGCAGAGGCAAGAAATAAAGTCATTTATGTAATCTTTCCGCTTAATTTATCGTTTTTAGTAATGCGATGTGACATGGATAGGGATGATATTTTAACTTTTCCGTCAGTTTTTTTGAGTGGAAGAATTAAGAGTAGTAATTATGTTTTTATCTTAAAAACCTGTAAGTTATTTAATAAAAAATTATTAGAGATATTTATAAGAGATGGAAAAGGTTTTTATCTTAACGCTGTCTTCATAAAAAATTCAGAGTGAAGTTGGAAAAAACAAGCGAGAGGTTGCGTAGCATCAAGCACTTCCCACATCACATCAAATGCTTCAATGACTTTCAACTGCCCTCCTTTAAATATCTTAACAACCAAAAATAGCATCCAATACGATTAGATTACTAACATACCACAAATATATATATATATTCATTCCATACATTTCTACCCAACTCTATCAACTTCAAACTTCACGCTTCAACTCTTCAAAACCAAATCACTAACCAACTTAAAAGCTCCAATCTTTCTCCAATTCCAACCCCCCAAGAACACACCTTTTAACCACCCGACCAATTTTTTAAACTCTTCTTTCTCAACCTTCCCCTCTAACTAACTTTCCACTTCTTCTCTGCCTCTCACCATTTCCATCTCCTT
>CANYCX014416765.1:0-22520 GCA_948193385.1 Breynia disticha f. nivosa | reverse complement strand
GGCATGAAATGTATTGGGCAGGTTATTATCGAAATAGGAACTTGTCGTTTCTTATTTCTTCTATAACCTAGGCCAGTTTGTAAATTTATTTTTGTTATTAAACATGCCTTGTAAACTTTATCTTGTGTTAAGGAAATGAATCGCTATCTCATACTTTTCAATCTTTATTCTCTTCATTAATCTATTTTATATTATTTTTTAATCAAAAACTTGATTTATAGGTTTAAGTATCACTTGCAGGAGGGAAGTTATACGTGAGTGGTATTTAAATTAAGAGGTAACAGTAAAAATATACCTAAGTGAAGTTAATAAGTAAGTTGGTGATGGTTGGTATTAATGGAAGAATGAAATTAAATGAAGAGTAAGTAAAGGTTAGTTAATGAGGAAAGAGAGATGAGAAAGAATTTATAATAAAATGTATCTAAACATCATGGCATCGTTCATTTATCATTAGCAAAGATTGTATACATGTATATGTAATTAACATAAACCTTAATTGTGTTTAGGAGGACCTAAACAGGGAGAGGGAGGTTCCTAGACGGGGCACTAGTTGAGCTTTTGACAGGTAAGTAACACGAGCGCGACTTCTGTTGCTTGTTTGTATCGTGTATGAAAATGATGTGATTGATAACGATGTGTTTATTGAGTGAGATTGATTAGTGTAAAATTAAGTATGGTAGATGATGTTTTTATTGTAATGTATGGCTTGTCGTATGATTGGTTGATATGATTTGTGAATTGTTTTTGAAATACAGAATGTGATGATTCCATGTAAGTGTTGATGTTAACTGGTATGTGGTTGTATTGGTATATGAGATTGAAAGTAAATTGAATGGATGTTAATATATATTTATGTTGTGAACTGTGCTTGATGAATTGTTGATTGAGTTGAGATTAGTTGATCATTATGTTCAACATTTGATTGTCAAGAATGGTATGAACATATTATGAATGCATGATTGGTTGCATAAGCATGCACTTGGCATTCATGATTATGAAAACTCCTAGGGAGTAAATAAAGTGTATGTGGCTCTTTGTGAGCATAAAATTAAGGACTCTTTGTGAGTAAATGAAAAAGGAGTGGTTATGATTTTATATGAACAAGAAATGATTAAACAGATAGTATATAAAACATACTATACCGGGCACGTGTGGATAAACTCTAAACACTTAATGGTGTAACAGTGTGCCAATTATGGGCAATTTGTGTGCAAATTGAGGCATTTTGTGTGCAATATTATAAATGGATCCATTATCTTATAACCTATACTCTTGGCCAACGAGGCCTATTTGCAAACGGCTAATGAGTTAATTAAATAATGGTGTGAGTTAGGAGTGAGACTATGTGTCATGCATTAGAGGCTATTCATTCATAATCAAAATATTGTGATTAAGATGATTATATGGATGTTTATATGAATGGTTAGAACAATGTATGAGTATATAATCTTGAGTGGTTAAGAAATTGGTTGTTTTGGTTAAATTTTGTTTATTGTATGAATGTTTGATATGGTTGAACATTTGAGGTTGAAATGAACAATTAAAAAGAGATTTTGGTTGTATATGTGTATATGTCTTAGTTTGGTATATGTGTGAATCATGCCATGAATAATGTTGTTATAATTATTTTGAATGGTGTTTTGTAAGGTTTTAATTTGAATTGACTGATTGAATGAAGCTGGAATGTGATAGAGAATGTTTGGGAATTGATATGTGATGTTTTGAAATTTTGTTGTGTGAAGTACGTTGAGTTTGGCCCTAAAGTACGCAGTGTGGGGGTGAATCTGCGTAGTCGTTGCTGACTCCGCGTTCCTACCTGTTCATCTGATCGAATGTTTAGCCAAAGTACGCATGGTGAGACTGAGGCCGCGTGGTTTTTCACTAAACCGCGTACTTTGTTCTAACACCGCGTTCTTACCTGTTTCCAGTGCGAATTTTGTCTTCATCACTACGCGATGTGGGGGAGAGGTTGCGTACTTATGTACCACAACGCGTAGTGATGATTGACCCCACGTTCTCACCTGTGATCAGCTTAAAATGTGGCAAAATGTTGTTCTTTGGTATGGAATTAAATGTTATTTTATGAGTTTTAAGTTTATAACTTTATTATATACCATGAACACATTTATAATTTGAATTAAAATGATATTGGAATTATTTGATTTTGAATGAAGTTGAGCATTTATGGTTATGTTGCTTACTGAGTTTATAACTCATGCATTTATTGCCTGCAACGCTCGGCAGGAATTTAAGAAGCTTACATTTTCGTTGAGACGGTGCGCGTTGCTCAGGATTTTGGAGATTACACTGAGACGGACCAAGGTGTAGTGTGCACTTATTTGGATTAGGGTTTGAGTTTGAGTATATGTACATAACAATGCATACATTCAGTTACTTGTAATTTTGCCGGGTTATTAGAGAAAATAGAATCATTAGGATTCTTATTTCTTTCATAACCTGGAACCCTGTTGTAAAATTTTTATATATATGTGTATCAAAGATGAATTTGGTTTAAATGTTTTTCAATCTTTATTACTTATTATTTTTTTATATTATTTTTAAATCAAAACTTGATTTCCAGGTTAAAGTATCACTTGCAGGAGGGAAGTTTATACGTGAGTGATTTTTGAATTCGGGGGTCACATTAGTACACTATTCGGGCCAAAACTAGGCTACTAGGCTAAAATAATGTATGTTTAAACCCTAGGTAATGTATGTTATGCTTCCACTCTTTTACAGCTATGAATAATGTATGTCATCCTGCGATTAACGTAGGTTTAGTCCAATCTTTTTATGCATACTGGGCAAAAACCCCTTGTTTTCATATAACAAGAGACTCTACTCATCTTTTGAGCATATGGGCCATAAGCCCCCTTATACAAGTATCTCATGCAATGATGCTCACACATTGCCACACGAGATAAAATGAATGAAGTGCAATCCATTTCCCAAAGGCCCTTAGCCACATATAATCATAAATGAGCACATTGCATGAATAATGACATTCAAACACTTATTCCCATATAAACCATTACACTCTTTACATTATATATCTCAAGCAATCTCACATCCTTCCATCTCATAAATCATAACACATATCTTCATAAGTATGTAACCATAAAATTCATACCAACATAATCCACAACTTACTTACTCTAAAATGTAAGTACTCACACCCATGCAATTCGTCATAATACATTTCCATACACTTTACCATTATCAACATATTCAAACATTCTAATAACACCCATACAACTTTCATGTACTTCACATAAATATATTTCAAGCATACCATTATTTCAAGAGTACATTTTCAGTATCACATTAGCAAATGAGACATATAATTCATATAATTAACAAACCCACAGCTAACATTATAATTGTAAGTGTCAAAATGCACTTACCTCGGGCTCTAAGAACCGATTTGTCGCTCGATCCCCGATTCAGGTTTCGAATTTACCATCAGTCAACATACATTCCTAATTTCCATATTCTTTACTAATTTCCCTAAAATCCACAAATTTCCCACAAACCCTAATCTCTTAAATCTCACCAAATCTTATGTTTTTTTGTTAATCGCTTATGGATTCATAAACTACTATAAAATCTTAACAAAACCCTACCAAATGCACATGATTTCCCTCACACTTTAGGTTAGGATAAGAATTTTACCTTCCTCTTCTTAGCTTTCAAACCCTAGATGGAAGGGGAATGGTGGAGGGACCCAGGTTTGGTGGTTGGAAGACCCATGTTAATCTGCTCTAAATCTCGTGCTTGTTGGTAGGTTTGGTGGTTGGAAGACCCTAGGATAGTGGCCTCGGGGTTTTTGAGAGAGTTTGAGAGTGTGTAGGGGATTTATGGCTCGACTTTGGTGTTTTTAGGTCATTTAATGACATATCCAGACTCCCGATAACATATGTTTACTGTTAAAATTAATGTACGTTAATAAAAATGCCATTCTAGGAAACCCAGGTTGAATAACATATGTTATTCACACAGTTAACATACATTATTCATATAAACATTGAATAACGTATGTTAACTAGGCAATTAACATACGTTAATTTTCTGCAGCCTGCTACACTTAGCATTTTCTGACATCTTTCAATCTTGAACATGAATATCCCTATACAAACATGCTTCCAAATTATCCTACACTTATTCTAACATACAGTGAACATTTTTGGGGGCATTACAATTACATTCTTACCTGTATGAAGTAATCATACAAATGAAATTGGTAAGCGTAAGAACACTTACCTCAAAGTATGTGCAAAGTCAAAAATATCAACACTGACTCAATCTCTGCTCAATTGTCGTACAGATCCTCCCGTACGAAATTAATCACATACATTTAGTAACCTATCCATATTCATATTGATTATTTACTTACAATCATCAAAACATCATTCTAAACCTTAATCCATACAATTCTAACAACTCACCTAATTTACTACGTGTAGTGAATGGTGAACTACGTGTAGTTGTGCCCACTACGCGTACTTCACTGCCCATCACGTGTTCTTGACTGTTTCTCAGCTTCCTACTTTTTCTTGGTTAGTTTACTTCATCCTAAAATCAACCATGTATCACCCTTCATACACTTAGGTTTAATCATCTATTTTCTTCATTTTAAATAGAAAATTCTTATTTTCATTATCCATTTCAATATAAATCAATTCTCAACAAATTATGGGGTATTACATATAGAACCTGTGTGGTTTGTGATTGTTGGGTGTTATCCTGTATGGATATAGATCTGTGTGATCTTGATATTGTTGTGTGCTATATTGATGTTCTGTGTGAACCAGTTGCTCTGTGTGTGAGATGGAATTGGTATGTAAATGGCTGTGTGATAGATGCTTTGTACTTTACATACCATATTTGGGATTCTGATGTGCTATGTGTTAGAATGAATGTGATTCTTTGTGAATTTGGCAAGGAAATGACCCATATAAATAAAGGAACTAAGGTATAAATTGTTGTGTGCTAACTTACCTTAAAACAGAAATAATCAAATGGGTATTTTTGAAGCTCAGCTCGCCCTCTGCTGACTAGTACGTCATCTTGCTGTAAGCTAATTTGAACAGCATGCCTCGTGTTGCTGGATTATCTAGAAAATAATGTGCGCACGACATCCTGCTCAACAATGCATGAACCGTGTTTCATGGAAATAGTCACAACACTCGTTTAAAGAGGCACGATGTGTCGATTGGAAATTGTACATGATCACGATCCCATGTTCATGAGCACGAGCCCCGTGCTGTTATAAAATTTCCCTGAACTTCATTTTATTACAATCTAATTATCACTTACTAAGTATATTTGTATACTCGCCCCTTTTGATTATTTAAATGATATGCAGATCGTAGGTAGCTACTTGCCAAACGAGATATTTTCTTTGATCAGAGGCGTTGATTTGATACAATGTAGGTCTGGCTCCGGAGACCAGTTTTAATGTTTTGACTTGTACATGTGTGCATTTGTGTATACATGCTTGGCTTTGATTGACTGTTTTCAAACAAAACTTGCTTCCGTTTGTGCTTTTATATTTTGTATGTAAATGTTTGGGCCAAGTTTTAAATGAAGCGTGTATATACTTTCTCTCTCATTGTTTTAAAGATTTGATTTTATATCATTTCTTTTATTATCTGTTTAAAATTGGAAAATATGTTTAAAATTTGATCTCCACATGATAAACTATCCAAGAATGTTATTTAAGAGCTTGAAGTAACAGGGTTGAGGACCTTGATAGTAGAGCCTGGAAGTTATGAGATTAACATTCTAAGTATCCATAGTCTCTTGTTTCTATTGGAATATAAATGAATTAAGACAAATATGAACTTTGTAGGTGATCATGTTCTACAGGTCACAGATACTTGTGATATCTAGCAAAGTGCATAGGTACAATGAAGAGCATTGTATTTGGAGAGCGATCACTATTTGCAATGTCAAATATTATCCTTAGACTGAAAATCATTATGTCTCATATTGTGATTTTTATTGTACTTTGACATACGCCTAACATGGCTGTAAAAGGTTGACAAGTATGGATATGATTAGGTATGCTAAGAATCATAAGTAAGAGTAGGAGTGAAGTGAAGGTATTGACCCTCTCATGAAAATGGCAGCAGATATCACTAGGTGCTTGATAGACAAGATTGGGAAGAGTGTGGCCACACCCAAATGAAATGACTAGGTCATTTATTTGAACTTAACAATTTTTTTCATAGAGATTAAACAAAGTGATTTAGCAATAAATAAGGGTGTTAGCGACATGCCTTGTGCTAATCAATATATCAGAGGTCAAGGGATGTATTGGAATTGTAGTAGGGCTGCTGACACCACTTATCAGCTGTTTAATTTAGGCTGATCATAGTATATTACTAGAGATCGCCTATGATTTATGAGTTATTAAAATCATTGCCTTTATTAAATAGTTCTATAGATCTCACATGGATGATGAAAAATAAAAAATGGTATTTTTGGTTTTCACCTTATGTAAAAAAATCTGGCCTTAAGGCTGGACCGGGCATTTGGGCCAATTTTGGTAATTGGACCCAACATGGATGAGAAATATTATTTCTTACATGATTTTAAGACAAAGATTATTCCTTAAATATGATGTCTTAATTAAGAATACGTAAGAAGATAACAGAGAGAGAGAAAATTTAGGAAGCTTGTCTTAAATTAAGACAAGAATAATGTGAGATAAATTAAAAGATAAATCTTGTTTATTTATCCAAATTAAAGTCATGTTTTTGGAGGGTGGTTTTTTAGGAATTTTATTTTAATTAAATACTTAACAAAGTCCTAATGAGATTTGGATTGTTAATCGGTTTAATCTTGCAAAACTTTTCTTTATAAAACCAACTAAAACTCTAACATTCTTTTTGAGTGTTGTCCATCCCTCTAAATGCCACCAAAAACTGTGAGCTTCCACCTAAAGATCAAACGTGAGATTTTTAGGGTATTTCTAGAGAGTGACATGAGATTTAAGGGCTGATGATATAGTTTGATCATTGTTGTGCCTTCCATTTAACAAGAAAATCATCTGATCATTGACAAATAGGTGAACCGAATTTCTCTTTTGTGCTAGCACACTTTTCTGCTAATCTGTGTGCTAGTTTTGTAGAAGAATCGAGTGTGGGATTCCTCCTCGGTTTCACAAAGGTCGCCTTGGCGTATTCTGAGATGGTAAGTACTTGGTGTTTGCCCATATAGCCTGCGACATTGCAAGAGGATTCAACCGAGTGAGCTTTTCTTCCAAAGTCTTGATTTTTACGTGAACTAGTTATCATCTAGGACTATACATATGTGTTTCTTCTTATTTGGTGAAGATGTTGGCTGGATTCTGACGTGTTTTTTAATGGTTTTTCGCTGCCATTAGTTTAGAATGATTTTGGGATTGGCCCAAGCATATCACTGGGTTAACTCAAGGAGTCCAAAGACACATTTTCTATTAATGACTTAGGCTTAAAAAATTTAAAATAGATTTAGCATGATTAGGGTTGCATTTCATCTTATTTGAGCATGTGGGCCTTAGGCTCAGATGGGTGTTAGGAATTTGTATGTTGAATGTTTTGCATGGTTCATTCATGAACCTATTTTATTTGGGTTGTAAAGGCCTTATGAGCCTATTTTATTATTTGGGCTTAGTATAGAAAAGTTGGCCCAACACATAAAAGGGGGAGTCCAGACGTGGAGACCCAAGAAGGAAGGATGGAGAGCCCATTGGAGATGGACTTGAAGCATGAAGATTGTAATATGTAATAGTATAGGCCTAGTTTTAGGTTTATTAGCCCAATATTGCACGTTTTGCTTTTGTGCACTTAGTCTTGCATGCTTATACACATTGATGATTGAATGTGAACATTTATCAAATGTCGAATCCACGTTTGCCATGCTAAGCCGTAGAATGTCAAACAACTTATTCTGAAAAATAGTAAGCAAGCAAATTAACTTCCTAAATTAAAAACCTGTCAAGGCATTGAACATCAAAACATGGGTCATGCCAAAGCTGAGATCGTTAGATTTTTTTGTGAGGCAAGGCTAGGATTGATGTTATCTATGCCACAATGTGAGAGTGGGGGTAGATTAGTGTTATTGTTAGCACGTTAATTGTAGGTTTGGGCTTAACATGGGTGTGTGACAGAGCATCGACCCTATGCAATTAATGGGAAGTGTCCTGGCACGAAAGTACTTGTCCCATTAGATTGGGGAAAATGATTTGATGGACTCTTACCTAAATAGCTTAGTCTTTGTCAACGAAAAAAGCGGATCTCGGTCCCACGAAATGCGTCATTAATAAGTGGATTATTTAAAGGGATATTAATCAATTGTTGAGTGGGAGATCTTTAGTTTAAAAGACCTCACAACTGACCTTGATAAATTTTTCTTCGTAGAATATGAATTTGAATCTGAACAACGCGAATATTTCTCTGCGCTCAATCATTGAAAGGATAAGATGAAGGGTAGGAAAGGAAAGATCAAAACAAAGCCAAAGCATAAGTTGGAGATGGTACCTCAACAATGGCCTAAGGAGATTTTCCAATCCACTTCATAGAAAGGAAAAGAAGGAAAAACTAAGAAAGTCCATAAGCCTATATTGGAGGTCTTACCTCAACAAAAACTTATGATGATTTTTCAGCCTGTTCCTTTGGACATTTGATACCATTGCCAAATGAGTGGGCATTGGAACAGAAACTGTCCAATTTATTGGGATGGAAGAAGGATATTATGAGAACATCTTCTTTAAAGATCTACGTTATAGTTATTTTAACATCGTGGGTATTGGATACCGGATGTGGGTCTCACATTTGTTGCAATATGAAAGGACTACAAAATAGGAGAGTGCTTTCAAAGGAAAAGGTTGATCTCTGAGGTAAAAATGGGGTAAGAGTGGCTTCCATAAAGATCAAAGACTACACTTTATGTATGCCTTCGGGGCTAGAAATAAAATTAAAGGACTATTACTATGTGCCTGCATGAGTAGGAACAATGTTTTAGTTTCAACCATGGTAATGACGGCTTTACTTTTGTTATTGGAAATAAAAATATGAGTATTCATCATGGAAACATTTATTATGGAAGTGGAGTCCTTAATAACGGTTTATATGTCCTAGACTTGTCAAGTCATGAGGATGTTTTTAACGTAGAAAATAAGAAAGCTAAGTCCAAAGAACTTAATCCTTCTTACTTCTGGCATTATCGTTTAGGACATGCAAGTGAGAAATGCTTACAAAGGCTCTATAAGGATGGAGCTCTTGGGTCTTTTGATTGGAAATCATTAGACACATGTGAATCATGCATTCGCGAGAAAATGACAAAGAATCCTTTCAACAAGAAAGGAGAGAGAACTAGTGGACTATTGGATCTAATACATTTGGATGTATATGGACCATTAAGTACATAAGTTAGAGGTGGTTATAACTAATTCATCACGTTCATTGATGATTATATGCTGTATGGTTATATCTATCTAATGAAGCATAAATCAGCAACCTTTGAGAGGTTCAAGGATTTTAAGAATGAAGTAAAAAACCAAGTAGGTAGACATATCAAAGCTTTTCGATCTAATAGGTGTCGAGTATATGAGCCTAGAGTTTGAAAAATATATGCGAGATTGTGGTATACTACCACAACTCACACCTCTGGGAATACCTCAGTGAAATGGTGTGTCCAAAAGGAGGAACTGAACCCTGTTAGATATGGTTAGGTTGATGATGAGTCATACTAGTCTTTTAATATCATTTTGGGGTTATGCGTTAGAGACTGCGATTTTTTACTAAACAGATCTCCTACTAAAGCAGCTGAAAAGACACCATATGAGATATGGACTAGGCAAAAACCCAACTTATCTTTTCTAAGGTTCTGGGGATGCGAAGTGATTGTTAAAAGGTTAAAATCGAATAAGCTTTCAACCAAGACAGATAAATGCTTATTTGTGGGGTATCCTAAGGAAACTAAGGGACACTATTTCTACAATCCTAGTGAGAACAATGTGTTTATTGCTTGAACTGTTGTGTTTCTAAAAAAGAATTTATTCTTAAAGGAAACAGTGGGAGTGGGGTACAACTAGAAGTTAGGCAAAAGGATATGGATACAAAAATTCCTATAGAGGATAGTGAGGAGATTGACTTAAATCCACAAGAAGTTATGGAACAAGAGCCCATTTCATAAGTACCTAGAAGATCAGGTAGGATACGTTGTGATTGACGAATAGGATATCACGATCATTGATCATGATAAGCCTGCATCGTACCAAGAGGCCTTGGAAGTCCTAATTCGAAAAAAAAATGGCAAGAGTCCATGAAATCTGAGATGCAATCAATGTACGATAATCAAGTTTGGAACTTGATTGATACACCAGAAGGTGCTAAGGTAATCGAATGCATGTGGATATTCAAAAAGAAGGCGGGAAGTATCTTCAAAGGTAGGCTAGTGGCAAAATCCATTAGGATATTGTTTGCCATAGCTGTACAATTGGATTAGAGATATGGAAAATTGATGTCAAAATGGCTTTTCTGGATGGAAACCTCCTCAAGGATGTTTACATGAAACAACCTGAGGGATTTATCAATCCAAAATATCCTAATAAGGCATGCAAGCTTAAAAGGTCCATTTATGGACTTAAGCAAGGATCCTGGAATTGGAATATTCATTTTGATGAATCCATTAAGGAGTTTGGATTCACCAAGAATGATGATGAGCCTTGTGTATATCATAAGTTCAGTGGGAGCGTAGTAGTGTTCCTTGTATTGTATATTGATGGCATCCTACTTATTAGAAATGACGTTTCAGCATTACACTATTTAAGCAATGGTTGAATATGTGTTTCTCAATGAAAGACTTAGGGAAAGACAAGGCTATACTTGGTATAAAGATCTATAGGGATAGATCATGATGTCTTTTAGGACTAAGTCAAGAAAAGTACATAGACAAGATACTGAGGCGGTTCATTATAGAACAATCCAAGAAGGCATTGTTGTGCTTACAACAAGGGCTAGTTCTCTTTAAGAAGGATTTTCCATCCTCCAGAGAAGAGAAAAAACGTATGAATAGAGTCCCATATGCATCAATTATAGGATCTATTATGTATGTTATGTTATGTACTAGGTTGGATGTTGCTTATGCACTGAGTATAACCAGTAGGTTCCAATAAGATCCTAGAGAGATCCATTAGTCTGTGGTTAAAACAATTCTTAAGTACTTGAGAAGGACTAAAGACTTGTTCTTAGTGTATGGAGGTCAAGAGGAGCTCTATGTTATAGGATACACTGATGCTACGACCCCAACAAGCAATGACAATTTAAGAGCACAATCGAGATACATTTTCATGTTAAATTGAGGAGCTGTCAGCTGGAGGAGCTCTAAGTAGAGCACAGTGGAAGATTCTACAACAGAAGTTGAGTATCTAGCAGAGTCTGAGGCAGCTAAGGAAGTTATTTAGGTCAAGAAGTTCATTAAAGGACTAGGGTTTGTCTCATATATCCTAGATCCTTCGAAGCTTTTCTGTGATAATAATGGGGCTATAGGACTTACTTAAGAGCCCCAAAATCACCATCAATCGAAACACATACTCAAGAAGTTCCATCTCATTTGAGAGATCATTGATAGAGGAGATGTGAAGATGATCAAGGTTCTAGGTGGAGACAATGTTACAGACCGCCTGACCAAGCAATTGGCAGGTTCGAAGAATAATCATCAAGTTAGGTCTTTTGGTCTTAGAGTTATGTCTGATTGGGACTAGTGCTAGTGGGAGATTGTTAGTGTAAGGCCTATCCCAATACATTGTTTGTAACTTTTATTATTAAGTAATAAAATTGTGAGGCATTGTTTTATCACTTCCTGTTGTATATGTTTGGTATATCCAAGAATGTTATTTAAGCACTTGAGGTATCAAGGTTGAGTTATTAAACTTATCAATTTTTTTCAGAGAGATCAAGAAAAGTGATTTAGCAGTAAATAAGGGTGTTAGCAACATGCCTTATGCTAATCAATATATTAGAGGTCAAAGGCTGTATTTGTATTGTAGTAGGGTTGTTGACACATCTATTCAGCTATTTAATTTAGGGTGATCATAGTGTCTTACTAGGGACTGCCTATGATTTATGAGTTATTAAACTTATTGCCTTAATTAAATAGTCCTACAGAGCACACATGAATGACTGAAAATCAAAAAGGGTATTTTTGGTTTTTCAACTTAGGTAAAAAATTTGGTTATTGGGTCGGATCAGACATTTGGGCCAAGATTGGTAATTGGACCCAACATGTATAAGAAATATTATTTCTTACATGATTTTAAGACAAAGATTATTTGTTAAATATGATGTCTTAAGTGAAAATTTGAAAGAAGATAACAGAGGTAGAAAATTTATGAAATTTGTCTTAAATTAAGACAAGAATAATGTGGGATAAATGAAAAGATAAATCTTGTTTATTTATCCACATTAAAGTCACATTTTTATATGGTGGTTTTTGAGGAATTTTATTTTAATTAAAGACTTAACAAAGTCCTAATGGGATTAGGATTGTTAAGTGGTTTAATATTGCAAAACTCTTCTTTATAAAAACAACTAAAACCCTAACATTCTTTATAAGTGTTGGTCGTCCCTCTAAAGAACACCAAAAACTATGAGCTTCCACCTAAAGATCAAACGTGAGATTTAGGGGTTGATCATATAGTTTGATCATCGATGTGCCTTCCGTTTCATAAGAAACTCATCCGAACATTGACAAAAAGGTGAACCAAATTTCTCTTTTGTGCTAGTACACGTATATACTAATCTGTGTATTAGTTTTGTAGAGGAATCGTGTGTAGGATTCTTCCTCGATGTCACAAAGGTTGTCTCAAAGTATTCTAAGATGGTAGTTACTTTGTGTTTGCCCATATAGCCCACAACATTGCAAGAGGATTCAACCGAGAGAGTTTTGTTCCAAAGTCATGATTTTTATGTCAACTATTTATCATCTACGTGTATACATATGCATTTTTTGATATTTGGTGAAGAAATTGGCTAGATTATGATGTGTTCTTGATTGTTTTCCGCTACAATTAGATTAGAATATGTTAGAAATCCCAACATGTACACCCTAACCTTCTATCTTGTATTCACGAAAGGACATAATCTATTTATCATTCCAATGACGGTGTGTGTAAAGAAAATAATTCTTTGATTTTGATGGATGTTGGAACTAGCATCCTCAATCTTAGCCATGATGATGTACACCTCGAGGTATGTTTTGTATTGATGAGAGGGTAGAATCAAATCATCATGGAAATGACGATGCAGGTGAAATACATAATTTTTTTTTCTAATGGATGTTCGAACAAGCATCTCTGATGTTATGTGATGATGTTTGAACAGATTTATTTTTTAATTTATCTCACATTAATCTTGTCTAAATTTAAGACAAACTTTCTAAATTTTCTCTGTCTTATCTTCTTACATATTTTCACTTAAGACATCCTATTTAATAAATAATCTTTGTCTTAAAATCATGTAAGAAACATTATTTCTCATCCATCTTGAGCCCAATTACAAAAATTGGCCCAAATGCTCAATTCTGTCCAATAGCCAAATTTTGACCTAAGGTTAAAAACTAAAAATACCCTTTTTAGATTTTCGTCATCTATGTGCGATCTGTAGGACTATTTAATAAAGGCATTGACTTTAATAAGTCATAAATCATAGGCGGTCTCTAGTAAGACACTATGATCACCCTAAATTATATAGCTGATGAGCAGTGTCAATAACCCTACTACAATTCAAACACATCCCTTGACCTCCGATATCTTGATTAGCATAAGGCATGTTGCTAACACCCTTATTTAGTGCTAAATCACTTTTCTTGATCTCTATGACAAAATTCATAAGTTCGAATAAATGACCTAATCATTTCATTCGGGTGAGGCTAGTGATATCTTCTATCATTGAGAGGGTCAAACCCTTCACTTCACTCCTGCTCTTACTTGTGATTCTTAGCATACCCAATCATACCCATACTTGTCAACCTTTTACTGTCACATTAGGCGTATGTCAAAGTACACTAAAAATCACAACAAGAGACATAGTGATTTTCAGTCTGAGGAAAATATTTGACATTGTAAATAGTGATCGCTCTCAAAATACAATGCTCAACATTGTACCTATGCACTTTGCTAGATATCCCGAATTTTTGACCCATAGAACATGATCACATACAAAGTACATACTAGTCTTAGTTGATTTCTATTCCTATAGGTATAAGCGACTAAGGATATTTAGAACGTTAATCTCATAACTTCCAGGTTCTACTATCTAGGTCCTTAACCAAGATACCTCAAGTGCTAAATTAAAATTCTCGGATATTTTACCAAAAATATACCATAGGTCAATACATGATATGATAAAATAATGCCTCATAATTTTAATACTCAATAATAAAAGTTACAAACAATGTATTGGGCTAAGGCTTACACTAACAATTACTACTAATCCATTGGATGAATCCGATTGCATCCTTGACGTAAATATTAATTTTCCTAATGTTGAATTGTGTAATATGCTAGAAGAATAAGTAATTGTTAATGCTTTGTTTAGGAATATAATTTGGAACTTCTCAACATAAATCTCAATCAACAACATATAGTCAGACGAGAAAAATCTAGGTTAAGCAAGAAAACATCAAATTATTACCGCCAAAGAAAGTTTGAAGTTATTAATAAGGAAGTTCAAACAATTTACAATTTAATTACCATGCCCTGTTTGCATATGCGTAGGTAAAAATTTTCATATATACTTATTCCTAGTAAGCAATAATATTGTCTTGAGGCATCATCTATAATAGTTCTATACGTTGACATTCTGTAACGTTGTTTTATGATTGTAGCGAGGAGATTTTTTACTATGGTATTTTTAATATCGCTGGGATTTTGAGTGTTTGAAGACAAGATGTTGGTTAACCGACAGTGCTATTAATGCTTTAGTGAATATATTGTCAATCCAAAAAGGCCAACCTAAATCACAATTCCCCCACTATTGGTATTTACAAACAAACTTTTTGGTAAGTGTGAAAGTAACTTCATATTATGCATGAAGGTTCTTTGTATGAAATCCATGATGGAATCATATCATACAAATCATCATTATACTAGAAATGTTAAAAATGAAACTTGTACATCATTAAGACTTCATAGTTTTATATGGTTTTGAATGAGTATGAATGTAATTGATATCATATTAATAAAATGTTTGTGTAATTTCTTGTAAGATTTCTATTCCAATACATGACTATGATGAGGCCAATAATGGACACTGGTATTTGTTGGTTATTGATGTGGGTAGAGAGGAAAGATGTTATATTTTAGACAATTTGCCATTGAATTATCGTGTAAAAAGAATTTCACATTGCGAGGAAGTGGTATGACGATTATCAGAATATTCACATGATGCTTCACTTATGTGTGTAATATAAGTTTGTTTTTTATAACACTTGCTAATGGTTTTTGTTTGTAAATTGCATACGCAATTTTTAAACAAGTAGATTTCACAAAAATATTTTCATGGTGGTAGGTCGTGTCGTACACTTGACTTGACACCATTTCCCTTCAATATCTACAAACTTGTGACAAAAAATACATAAGTGTAATTTTGACATTTCTATATTAATGTAATTTTGTCTTTGGATGACAAACATCTCTTATATTTTTATAAGGTTTGATTGTGGAATTTATAACAAGAATATATGCAACATATGAAAGACTTTAGACTTATGGTTCATACGTCGATTTAAATTTTTCTATATGTCCCAATTATATTCTTGATAACACAATGTTCCAGCTTTGATGTAATAAAATGAGGTTTGTTTTATCATAGGTGAATGCAAACTCACTACTGGTGTACAACCTTAGAGGAAACATATTGTGAATTTGATTTTAACAAATGCCTCAAGTTCTTCTCGAGAAAAAGTTGTTCAGGCAACTGCTTCGTCTATAAGCACTCGACACAGAAAAAGAGAAAAATTATAAATTCATCGACATAGTACCTTATTAACAAGGTTTATTGCATGTAAGGATATTAGAATAAAGATTTTCTATACAACATGCGTATATATGAAAAAAATGCACAACATTACATGAACATAATATATGATTTTCATGAATATATATTATGTGTTTCGGGGAGAACCAACATGACAGAAAAACTTTTGTAGATTATAAAACTATATTAAAGGGGGATAACGATCTAGCAAAAATTGTGTTATTAAGCTACATTTACGGGTTCTTCTACTACACATATATGCAGTACATGAACATATACATTCCTATAGTCCCACCAATTTGTCATGCCAAATCAGTTTACATAACACCTTAAATTAATTAACCTATTAATCCTGTAATTAACATATTAAATACCTTATAATAGTGAACATTTTAAAACTTTTCGTATAATATTATTTTTTTCTACTGTTTCTATAATTATATATAATATATTTGTTAATGAAAAATCATTTTATCATAAAATAGTATATAGCGCGACCTAAGGCATAGTTTGGAACATGATCTGTGTTTGTGTAACACTTCCAAGTGCACAGCCCTGTGTTATACTAGCATGCTCGCTTTTCAAATGCAACATGATGTCTGTGTTGTTAGGCACAACCTGTCTGAAACTACTGTATATCTGTATAGCCAATAAATATCAACACGTAATCAACCTTATGTATATATATAACATAATCTCAAAATCCAGGATACGTATATATACATGATATCAACATTAAACTCAACCTATCTGTCATATAAGTATCTACTATCATACTGTCATATAGCATGAAATCATATCATACATAACATGCAACTATATATATATACATATCTATAATAAAATGTATTTAGGAGTGGAGAGAGAATGCTGAGGAGTGGCTCCACTTGCAGACATACTCGTAGATATAGCTCCCAGTTATCTATCTGATCCTGAAAACAAAATAAACAATTTGTACACTGGTGAGTTGCGAGCTCAGTGAGTAATCATTTCTTATTAATAAAATAATTTATCTAATTAGTCTTACTGTCACAATAATTGTAATCATATACTGAATCTCTACACTTATATAATTAGCAATTAATAATTATTCATTTTATATTAGCTGGAAATCACATTGATACTAATTCATAACATTCATATGCATATTCGATGAAACTATATAACTTATTGATCGTATCAATCATGCAAATCAATATATCCAATCCTCATTCTCATTTTCTACTAGTTCTTATTTTTATTCATTCTCCATTTCTACTTATTCTTCATTCCTACTGATTCTCCAAATTGATCAATCTTTAACTCCACCATAATCATAGATACAATCACACACATGCAAACAATCTATGAGAACACTTTATAATCAATGAAAATCACTTAAATATCGATATCCTATCTATATGAAATCACACATAAAATATTGATCGTATTGCTAGATATACAATTACATACTAGTATAAAATAATCTGTATGTTGTGTACCTATCTGATTTTTTAACATACATACATACATACATACATACATATATATATATATATATATATATGTATATATATATACACATTCTATCAATCATGTTTGCATATTTATCAATTTATAAATCATTCATTGCATACAATCTGTAATGCCCCGAAAAAATTTAGAATTAATATATATGTAGAATGGGATTTAAACATAATTAAATCGAAAGGAAATTTAGTCGAAATGCTAAAAACAACAAATGAGCACGGGCAGGGCACAGTCGTGCCATGGGGCATACTCATCACTGTTGGGAATGATCAGCACAAGATGGCGCCTGGGATGTGCTAAACCCATACCAAGAATGCAGAGCACAATCTCTGGCATAGGCCGTGCTGAGAGGCGTGCCTGTTGTTAAAACAAAATATAGAATGCATGAAAACATTTCCTTTTACGATTACGCAACTCAGTACACATTAAAAACACCCAAGGGGACTTAATTGTTGATGGAGAGTAATTATGGGTAAGAGAAAAATGGAGTTGCTTCTGATTTGTGAGCCAAGATGCTAAGGTAAGGTGTTAGTCCTTTTTGGTTTGATAATATCTGAGTTAGGTTTTGTGAATTTCATAAATAGTGATGAGAATTGATGAAATGGATGTTGAAATGGTGTTGGTTAGTTGGGATAGGTTTAGGAGAGAGAATGTGGATGATTTATGAAGCCTTAAATGGAAAAATTTAACAAAAATGTGAGATTTCAAATTTTGGTTAACAGAGGGAATTAGGGGTTTTACCCAATTATTGACTTAATTGACTTGAGTAGGATGCGGAATGGTTTATTGATATAATTTCACGATAATTGTGTTATAGGGTGTGATTTGCAAAACTTGGATCAGAGTTGAGCCAGGAGCCCGAGTTTGCAGATTTTGAGGTAAGTGCTGACAAGAATTACCATTGTATGTCGTGCATCTGTATGGTTAAACATACATGATAATTGTTACATTTTTTGAATGGTAGCAAAACATGTGTCTTTAAAGGAATTATGTGATTTTGGTTGTAAGATTGTATGCTTTATATGAAATTGTGTGATCCTGTTGAGATGTTATGAATGATTTAGAATGTGATTGTGTTTGTAATGAAATAAATGATTTAAGATTGACAAGTATTCTCGATGATGGTATATACTCGACTTGATGTTTCTTAAATGGATTGATAATGAGCATGTGAAATGTTATGAATTGTTCTGATAATGCAAGCATAATGTATGTGGTGTGTTGGTGAAGATGAAGCATGTAATGTGTGCAAATGAAGTGTGAGATTATGTTGCATATTATGTTATTTCACTTGATGTGTGTTGCCCATAGTGAATTGCACGAGATTCTTGCATTGCATAAGTATATCGTGTGACACATGGCCGTAAAGAATTCTGGGCAAGAGCTCGATGTTACCCTGGGCCTGAGGATATTCCAAGTGAAAGCTTGATGCTGGGCTGGGCCCGAGGTAAATTCCAAGCAAGAGCTTGATGCTAGTTGGGAGGAGGAAAATTTCAAGCGAGAGCTCGATGCTGGTTTGGGCCTGAGGAAAATGTTCGAGAAAAGAGGAATACCTTGTGGTATGCATTGTATATGATTTGCATTGGTATTTCATAATGCATTCATTCTCATTTGGATTTGATCTTGTATGATGGCATGGAAAATTTGCATGGATATGTTTATAAGAAGAAATGGTTGCTTAAATGCTAATAATGTTGAGTTTGAAATAATGTGCCTATGACATTTGAGTGGATGTGTATATAAGGATGATTGTAGATTGGTCAAGTTGAAATTTGTGTGTATGGACTATTTTGTTCTGTTATTACTATTAGAAATGTACAAGAATGGCTGTGAGTGTTGTTGGCATGTATGCTATACTGAATGGCTTAAATGGTGTTGTAAGTTGATGTGAATTTCTCAAACCCATAGGTCGACATGGTGGGAATGCTGATAGGCACAACCTCGTGTCAAATAACACAAACTCGTGCCTCGTAAAATGAGGATCGTGTTAGGCTACTAACTTAAAGTTTGAGTCAACACAAGCTTATGACAAACCACTAATCTTGCTGTGAAGAGCATGAGGGTTGTCTTCATGGGCACACACGTGCTTCTTAGAAATTTTCCTGACTAAAATAAGGCTGAATTAATGAAAAAATTGATAGAGATTAAATAGGGATGATTGCCCTATCGCATAATGTACATAAAACATAATATGAAATGAGTACGTATGCACTAACTACTTTGGTAAGTGTTTTAAATGCACTTACTGAGTAACTAAAATTACTCATGTGTTTGTTGGTTGTGATAAATGTGTAGAGCGTCGATAGTTTACTGCATGACTTTACTTTTTGGTGGATACTAAAAGTGCGATACATCTTTTAAGGTCGTGGCTCCTAGTTGTTTGGATCCTTACACTTTTGATTTTTGTACATTCAATACAAATATTACTAGAAATGGAGGATTTATATGCAGTGATGTTAAAACCTTTTTACCAAAGCTTCCACATTTTGACAGCATGATTTTTTATATGGCCCGACATTGGCTGAGGGTTTTAGTAATATATTTTCATTTCTCTTTCATACTTATTAGCTTGTTAAATTATTTTAAAAGAAAAAACAGTTGCCAATTCTATCCTTATTTCAAAAAATGGCATTTTAAATTCGAATGTGGCATTTTCTGACATCAGAGCAGGGATTAGATTCCCTACAAACTGTGCCAAAATTGTTTTTATTGCATCAAATTTTAAAAAACTAAAGGAGTTTGAAATTTGATTTCTATAGGATATAGTCTATTAACAACATATTGCACGACACTGCAGAGTCCCGAGAGCATACAGGGATAAGGATCAACCCCCAACACCTAATGAGTAGCCTGCACTACCTGTTATACCACTGTATGACCCAGCATACACACTTTTTTGGGAGATGATGTAGAGGATAAGGGGGACCGAGGGACCCGTAGGTCATCAGGTTTTGAATATTGATTGTAATTTTAGAGAGCTGCATAAGTAGGGCACCAAAACATTTGAGGGTACCACTGATCCAGTGAAGGTGGAAGACTAACTCAGATGCACCGAGCGGATTTTAAATCGTATGCGGTGTACTTCAGAGCAAAATTTGAGGTACACCACCTCACTTTTGGAGAAGGATGAGTGGAACTGGTCGGAACCAATTCTAGAAAGTTAGAACAATCCTTATACTCTGACTTGGGGAGATTTCCAGAGGATCTTTGTCGATAAGTACACTTCCCTCTTTACCAGACTAAGAAAGAAGATTGAGTTCCTTGAATTTAAATAGAAGGAGATGACTATGACGGAGTATGACACACAGTTCACTAGACTTTCTCAGTATGCACCAAAGGATGTTGCCACCGATCAGTAGAGGAGAAATAGTTTTCAGCGAGGATTACACTTTAATAACCGTACCTAAATTGCTATGAATACAGAGTTGTCAGAGTTTGTTGGAGGCTGCCATCAGGCCAGAGGAGTTGTTGGCCAAGGAGGGCAAAAGATAGGGCAAGAGACAGAGGGTCTTTGATGGTTCTAGCTCTACCAGGGGATGCTAGAGAGCAAATTCTAAATCATCCCACGGTACAGGCAGGGGTAGTACGGATTCTAAAGGAGGAGCAGGGAGTGGGAGGAGCCATTCCACCAGACCTACTACATCCTAGCATAGAGGAGTTGTTACTTATATAGGCGGGGAGAACCAATCTTTCTGTTATAACTGCCACCAGTCAAGTCATTTTATCCAAGAGTGTCCAGAGAGAGGGAAGCCATAGGGAGGAGGCTTCTCTTGATAGAGCAGTGTGGGAGACAGTAGAGTAGCTACATCAACCAGTAGAGGCCGAGCGAGAGGTGGACATACAGCAAGTACCACCTCAATAGGAGGAGCAAATTCACAGTCAATAGCTCCACCTTAGGCTAGTGTTCACGCTATGACACAAGATGAGGTGGCAACCAATCCAGACTTCATCACTAGTATAATTTCCATATTGATATATGATACATTGGTATTGGTTAACCTGAGCTCCACGTATTATTTTTTTAGCAAGTCAGTGGTAGAGTAGGTTAGGGGTAGCATACAGCTTCTAGACTACATGGTCGCAATTTTTATGCCAATCAAAGGGACAATGATGGTGGGGCATGTGACCAGAAATTGCGAGCTAAAGAATGGTGAGTTGCAATATGTGGCAGGTTTAGTTATCTTACGAATAGTTGAGTTTGGAAGTATTCTTCAGATGGATTGGTTACCCAAGAATAGAGTAGTGGTGGACTGCTATGCAAAGGAAGTGGTAGTAGAGGTCGTGTAAGATTCTCGTCCTAAAATTATGTAATTAATGTAATAAGTAAAATATTTAATAAAAATAAGAATTTAGGTGATAAAATGAAGAAAATAAATGATTGGAAACAAGCTTTAACAAGGTTGATAAAAGTGATAAAAGGTTTATGTTAAGTGACTAAATAACCCATGGAAGCCTCAAAACCGAGAACTACAAGTGGTGAGGGAGGAAAAACACATAGTGGGAGGACCATGCATACTCCATGCTCACCATGCGTATTTCTCTGGTTTTAAGAAAAAAATATAAGTTTCACTCGATCAAGAAATCGTCATAAAGTCCCAAATAAAGAAAAGAAGGAGAGCAAGGGGAGAGAGAGAGACAAGTGTTTAGAGAGAATTGAGTGTGAAAGTTAGAGATTTTGGCGACAGAACATATTCGAGTTATTGAATCAATCGTAATCTCGAGCCAGGAATCTATTGGTATAGTCAAAACAGGTAAAATCTAAAGTTAATCGTAAATTTTTACGAGTTGTATTATTGAAAGGATTATTGATATGATTATAGAATTGATTTAGAACTTATTGAAATTGTGTATTTGACGATGAAAGAAAAGTTAGGAATTAGTTGGGTTAGGATTAGGGTTTTGTAAAATTGAAAAGTAAAGCTAACGGATTCATTAGGGAATACATTATAAGTTTTTTTATATTGAATTTTATCGAAACATTGGTAT
>CANYCX014416277.1:0-14452 GCA_948193385.1 Breynia disticha f. nivosa | reverse complement strand
CTTAACCTTTCATACCACGCTTTTGGAGCTTGCTTCAAGCCATAGAGAGCCTTCTTCAACTTGAACATATGATCTGGATGCTTATGATCCTCAAAGCTGGGTGGTTGCTTTACGTACACCTCTTCTTGGATATAGCCATTTAGAAAAGCACTCTTTACGTCCATTTGTTGAAGTTTGATACCTTTGTAGAAGCAAAAGCACATAATAACCTTATTGCCTCTAATCGAGCAACCGCTGCAAAACTTTCTTCATAGTCAAGTCCTTCTTCTTGGTAGAAACCTTGAGCTACCAATCTAGACTTGTTCTTTACTGGCTCACCATGCACGTCATACTTTATTTTATTTACCCATTTGAGACCCACAATCGTCTTGTCTTTTGGAGGAGGAACCAACTCCCAAACTTCATTTCTCTTGAATTGGTTTAGCTCCTCTTGCATTGCCATCACCCAATGATCATCCGCAAGTGCCTCCTTTATGTTCTTAGGTTCAAAGAGAGAAACAAAAGCTAATTTATTCACTAAGTTCCCGCCTTGTCATCACCCTATCTTTTACATCACCAATCACTTGGTCCATTGGATGGTTTTTCACATTCGCCCACTATTTTGGAATGCAAGAGTCATGACAGTCCTCATCTTTGATTTCAACCACGTCAAGCTTCTTTTGTATGGTATGAGTCTCATCTTCAACTTCCTTGGTACCTACATCATCAAAACCAACAACCATTCTTGGGGGTGAAAGCATATCATTAAATTTCACATCAATACTTTCTTCAACAGTTTTTGTTCTAGTATTATACACCCTATAAAGATAAAGAATAACCTAGAAATATGTTTATGTCCAAATTAACATCAAACTTACCTAGGTTATTTTCCCATTATTGTGATATAGACTTTGCAAACAAAGGGGTGAAAATAAGAAATGTTTGGTTTCTTACCCTTCCCAAGCTCATAAGGTGTCTTCAACTTGTCTCTTCTAAGATGCACTCGATTGATCACAAAACATGCAGTGTTCACTGCCTCTGCCCAAAACGACTTTGGAAGATCATATTCATTCATCATAGTCTGAGAAATCTCCTCAAGTGTCCTATTCTTTTATTCCACAAGTCTGTTTTGTTGAGGCATCCTAGGTGATGAGAAATTGTGTTCTACACCATACATGCCACATAGTTGCTCAAATGGCTCACACTCAAATTCTCCACCGTGGTTGGTTTTTATGGAAATGATTGTCAAGTTTTTCTCATTTTGCACCAACCTACACCACTTAGCAAACTCATTAAAAGCATCCCTTTTATGGACAAGAAATCTAATTCAAGTGAATCTCGAGAAGTCATCAATAATAACAAGAGCATGGAACCTACCATTCAAACTAGCATGTTTAGAAAGACCTACCAAATCCATATGAATCAATTGAAGGACTCTATTAGTGCAAATTTCCTTTTTAGCCTTAAAAGACCCTCTAACATGTTTTCCCTTCATGTATGGTTCACATAAATGTTCTTTAGCAAATTTAATCTTAGGTAGTCCTCTCACAACATAATTCTTAGCCAATTTAGAAATCAAGGTCAATGGTGTATGGCCTAACTTCCTATGCCATAAAAATGCATTTTTGTCTAGAGTTATTAAGCATTTTTCATTAAAATAAGAATCATCATGCAAGTTCACAACATATGTGTTTCCATGCGTTAATGTAATGAATGCAATCTTGTCATTCTTTGAAACCATGCAATGTGTGGATGCAAATTTCACATCAAAATCCAAATCACATAATTGAGACATACTCAATAGGTTATGTTTCAAACCTTCGACCAATAGCGCATTATCAATGGTTGGTAAAGGTTCCTTACCCAGTTTACCAATACCAACGATTTTACCTTTCTTATTGTCACCAAAGGTGACAAAGCCTTGTTCTTTCTATTTTATTTCCATAAATAGATTCTTGTCACCGCTCATGTGCCTCGAACACCCACTATAAACATAGCAAGAACTAGATGAATTTCTCTTTCCTTGAGGTACCTACAAAATTAATTACTTTTGATTTCATTAGTACCCAAGCAACTTTGGGTCCTTTGGGGCTAGTACAAAATACCATATTTGGAACGGACGTCCCTTTAACAATCCACACTTTCTTTACTTTGATGCATCTTCTTAAACTAGTGCAATTATATGTAACATGTCCAATTTTTAAACACCTAGTGCAAGATTGCAATGTGGATGCATTTGAACAATTCTCTCCTTCTTTGATAAATTTTCTTATTAAAGATGAGTCTCTCACAAAAGGATCACAAACTAATCCATTCTTTGATATAGACTATCTTTGCAATGACAATAATTTTTTGAACTTCTCATTTCCACTAGTGGACTTACCTACCACATATGAGAATTCTTTCCTAAATCTTTCAATTTCATTTGATAGTTCATTTTGTGTCTCTAGGCACTTATCATGCATATCACCATCACACTTATTATCATGAACTAACTTAGCACAATCATATGGCATACACAACTCATTCACCTTTTCATTTAGCAATCCAATCTCATTTTCAAGGTTCTTATTTGTAGACCTAATTGTTTTGTTTAATTTCAAGATCTTTTGAAAGTCACTTTGCAAGGTCAAATATGCATCATTTAAATCACTATCAAACGCATCATCATTATCATCACTCGAGTCATCAAAGGTTAAATGAGTTAGCTCATTCTCATTATTGTTAGACAAGGAACTTTATGCCATGAGAGCTAAGTTATTCTCATCACATGATGGTTCATCTTCATCTTCATC
The DNA here is from genome assembly GCA_948193385.1 of Breynia disticha f. nivosa. Classification (NCBI taxonomy): domain Eukaryota; kingdom Viridiplantae; phylum Streptophyta; class Magnoliopsida; order Malpighiales; family Phyllanthaceae; genus Breynia; species Breynia disticha. The sequence continues at coordinate 11,678 of CANYCX014416277.1, read as the reverse complement.
ACTCCAACTAGCAATAAGGGCTTCTTGTTTCTTTGGTTTGTCATGGTAGCTTTGAGATTTTCTGGATGAATGGTGGTTTCAAAAATCCTTGGTAAAATGACCCTTCTTACCACATTTGAAATATCCATCATCATTGGAGCTTCCTTTCTTGTCATATCCAAGTCTCTTACGGTCACCAAAAGCTCCTCTATGTCGGTCACTTCCACAAAGCTCTTTCCTCCTAGAGCTCATTTGATTCTTAAATTTCCTTAGACTCTTAGCATACAATGCCATCTCTGCATCATCTTCCTCTCCCTCAATACACTCCTCATCACTTTTGCTGCTTTGTTGAATATTAGCCTTCAATGCAAGCGTTTTCTCCTTAACCCTAGTTCTTCCCCTCTTGTCTTGAAGATGATCTCATAGTTTATTAAAGAGCCAATAAGAGCATTGAAGCCAAGCGTATTAAGATCTTTAGACTTCATGATTGTTGTCACTTGTGAGTCCCATTCTTTGGCAATGATCTTAGAATTTTCTTAACTTGTTCACTATTGTCCACTGGTTTACCAAGACGCCTCAAGCCATTAATGATCTCACCAAATTTAGCAAGCATAGAACTAATCGACTCTCCATCCTTCATTGCAAACATCTCATATTCATGCAACATCATATTAATCTTTGTTTCTCTAACTTGATTAGTGCCTTCATAAGTAACTCTAAATCTTTCCCACATATCCTTAGTACTAGTACAATATCCCATACTATTCTACTCATCACTATAATCAAGTTCATCCAACAAATCACCATTCTCTTTCCTAGGTATATAAGAGCAATGGATAATTACCTTCCATAATTTGATGCCTTCACACATAATGTGAATCTTCATGTGGTTCTTCCATGTTGAATAGTTTGATCCATTGAACAAAGGAGGACAGTTTGGGTTGACACCAAAGTCAGCAAGATGAGATCGTGCCATTTCTTTGGATCGCTCAAGGATGTTAAGCCTTTGACAAGAGACTCGCTCTGATACTAATTGTTAGATAAAAGCTAGCTCTAGAAAGGGGGTTTCAATAGAGCTAGGCAACAACACAAGATTTTTGCAAAAAGAATAATCAATAAGAAATGAACACACTATATAGAGTGGTTCGGCTGAAATACCTACTTTATTACCTAAGCTTCCCACTTAGGATTTTGTCAAACACTTTGCTATTTCCTCACTTTGAAGCTTAGTGAGAACTTCATAGAAGCTTGAGTTACGACTCAAGTAACCTTACAATCTCAACTTGAATTACGGCTCAAGTCACATGTAACTCAACAAGCTATACTGGATACTCAAGTAAATCAGTACCAGTTGTGCAAAAGTACAAGATGAACAACGAAACCTTTTTCTAATTTGCACAAGTGAAAATGTAAAACTAGAGAGCTCTTTTTGTTGAGAGATTTTCTGCTTGATAGATGTTCAGAAGTTGTACATTCTCTTTCCTGAAGTTTAACATATATACCTGCTCTCTATTTCCCCAAGATGTCTCATTTACAAATGTGATAAGTGGCTGCAGAGTGCATTTGGTCGACTAAACCAAATATTACTCGACTAAAAGATTTAGGACTGGTCGACTAAAATAATTCTCCTCGAGTAAAATGATTCCAGAAGCAATTCTCCTGAAATTGCCTTTCAGTTACTCAATTAATCCATAAATTAGTCGACTAAATTTTGTATCTTGGTCGGCTGACATTTTTCTTACTCGAGTAAGATGATCCCAAAAGCATCTGCCTTGAATCCACATTTGACTTACTCGACTAACCCGTAAGTTGGTCGATTAAATTGTTCTTGGAACTGAGCAACGTTCAAATTCAAACTCCGTAATCATTAAACTGCCCAATGCCAACATCATAAATGCATATAGGGAATTGTCCTCATATTAGTCGACTAAAAACATCATTGGTCGACTAAAATATTCTTACCTGGAAACTATCTGTTATACAAACATTTGACTATTACCTTGCACTTCTGATCAATTTGGAGACACATTAGTCGACTAAAAACAGTGTTGGTCGACTAACTTCAGTCATGAACCTTTCTTAGATTAAAACCTTAATTTCATGTCATTCAAATTCAATCAATTTAGACCATTAAGCCTGTAGATAATGTTTATCATGTTCATTCGTTTATACCATTATCAAAACATAGAAAGGATGTAATGTTCACAATCATTGGTGCAACAATATATCTCTCTATTTCAACATCATGGGTGTTGGATACTAGATAGGGTCTCACATTTGTTGCAATGTGAAAGGACTACAAAATAGAAGAGTGCTTTTTCAAAGGGCAAGGTTGATACCCATGTCAAAAATATAGCAAGAGTGGCGCCATAATGATTGGAGACTATACTTTATGTATGCCTTCGAAGGTAAAGATAAAGTTAAAGGACTGTTTCTATATATCTACAATCAGTAGGAACATTGTTTTAGTTTCAGCATTGGACAATGATAGTTTTACTTTTGTTATTGAAAATAAAAATATGAGTATTTGTCATGACAACATGTATTCTAGAAGTGGATTCCTTAAAAAAAATTTATATGTCCTAGACTTATCAAGTCTTCACCCTATATAGAAAATAGAGAATAAGAAAGCTAAGTCCGATGAACTTAATCTTTCTTATTTTTGGCATTATCATTTAGGACAGGCAAGTGAGAAACACTTGCAATGACTCATAAAGATGGAGCTCTTAGGTCTTGTGATTGGAGATCATTAAACACCTGTGAGTCATGTATTCGTAGGAAAAAGACAATCAATCCTTTCAATAAGAAAGGAGAAAGAATTAGTGGACTATTGGATCTAATACACTCGGATGTATGTGGACCATTAAGTATACAAGCCAGATGTTTTTATAGCTACTTCCTCATGTTCATTTATGAGTATAGCCGGTACGACAATATCTATCTAATGAAGCATAAATCAGAAACCTATGAGAGGTTTAAGGAATTTTTGAACGAAGTAAAAAACCAATTAGGTAGACATATTAAAGTCATTCGATCTGATCAAGGTGGCGAGAATATGATCCTAGAGTTTGACCAATATCTACGAGATTGTGGTATAGTACTATAACTCACACCTCTAGGAACACCTTAGTGGAATAATGTGTATGAAAAGAGGAACCAAACCTTGTTAGAGATGGTGAGGACAATGATGAGTCAAACTGGTCTCCAATATCATTTTGGGGTTATTCCCTAAAGACTGGGCAAAAACCCAATTTGTATTTTTTAAAGATCTAGGGATGTGAAGCGCATGTTAAAAGATCAACATATGATAAGCTTTCATCCAAGATAGATAAATGTTTATTTATGGGGTATCTTAGAGGGACTAAGGGATACTATTTCTACAATCATAGAAAGAAAAGTGTTTATTACTCAGACTGCGTTGTTTTCAGAGAAATAATTTATTCTTAATAAAAATAGTGGGAGTGGTGTACAACTCAAAGTTGTGCAAGAGGATGTGATACATAGATTGACGCAGAGGATAATGAGGAGATGGACTCAACTTCACAAGAAGTTGCGAAACAAGAGCCCATTACACAAGTACCTAGAAGATGAAGATATACCAGGAACCTGAACGGTACGGGTTCATCATAACTTATGAACAGAATAGCACGATCATTAATCATGATGAACCTTCTTTTTACCAAGAGGCCTTGGAAAATCCTGATTCAAAAAAATGGTAAGAGGCCATAAAATCCAAAATGCAATTAATGTACGATAATCACGTTTGGGACTTGATGGATCCACTGGAATGTGCTAAGGTAATTGAATGGAAGTGAATTTTTAAAGAGAAGGCGGGAGGTATCTTCAAAGGTAGATTAGTGGCTGAAGGTTTCAAATAAGTTCATGGTATCGACTATGATGAAACATTTTCTCCAGTAGTTATGCTCAAATCCATTAGGATATTGTTTACCATAGCTGCATATTTGGACTATGAGATATGGCAAATGGATGTCAAAACGACTTTTCTGAATGGAAACCTCCTCGAGGATGTTTACATGAAGCAACTTAAGGGATTTATAGATCTTAAAAATCCTAATAAGATATGCAAGCTTAAGAGGTCCATTTATGAACTTAAGCAGGCATCCCAAAGATGGTATCTTCATTTCGATGAATCCATTACGGAGTTTGGATTCAAAAAGAATGATGATGAGCCTTGTGTATATCAGAAGTTCAGTGGGAGAGTGGTAGTGTTCCTTGTGTTATATGTAGATGACATCCTGCTCATTGGAAACCACATTTTAGCATTGCAATAAGTTAAGCAATGGTTGAATATGTGTTTCTCAATGAAAGACTTAAGGGAAGTCGAGGTTATACTTAGTATAAGGATGTATAGAGGCAGATCGGGGTGTCTCTTGGGACTAAGTTAAGAAAAGTACATAGATAAGACACTAAGGCGATTCAGTATGTAACAATCCAAGAAGGGATTGTTGCCCTTTAGCAAGGAATAGTTATCTCTAAGAAGGATTGCCCATCCTTCAGATAAGAGAGACAATGTATGAATAGAGTCCCATATGCATTAGTTATAGTGTGAGTATAACCACTAGATTTCAGCAGGATCCTAGAGAGACTAACTGGTGTGCAGTTAAGACAATTCTTAAGTACTTAAGAAGAACGAAAGACTTGTTCCTAGTGTGTAGAGGTTAAGAAGAGCTTAGTTTTATAAGATACACTAATGTTGTGGCCCCAGCATGCAAAGACATTGCAAGAGCGTAATTGGGATACATATTCATATTGAATGGAGGAGCTGTTAGCTGGAGGAGCTCAAAACGTAGCATAATGGTAGATTCAACAACAAAAGCTGAGTATATAGCGGCATGTGAGACAACTAAGAAACCTTTTTGGATCAAGAAGTTCATTATAGGGCTAGGAGTCATCCCATCTATCCTAGATCCTTTGTAGCTTTTTTACGATAATAATAAGGTTATAGTACAGGCCAAGGCGCCTTAAAATCACTGCCAATCCAAACACATACTTAATAAGTTCCATCTGATACAAGAGATCATTTATAGAGGAGATGTTAAGATGATCAAAGTTCCAGATGAAGACAATGTTGTACATCCCCTGACCAACCAATTGGCAGATCCAAAGCATGAGTATCATATTAGGTATTTTCGTCTTAGGGTTATGTCTGATTGGGTCTCCCCAATACACTGTTTGTAACTTTTATTATTTAGTAATAAAATTATGAGGCATTATTTTATCACTTTATGCATTGACCAATGGTATATGTTTGATAAAATATTCAAGAATGTTAACTAAGTGCGTGAGGCATGAAGGTTGAGGACCTTGATAATAGACCAAAAATTATGAGATGAATATTCTAAATATTCCTAGTTGCTTGTTTCCATAGGAATGAAAATAAATTAAGTCTAGTACGTACTTTGTAGGTGATCATGTCCTACGGGTCACAAATATTTGGGATATCTAACATAGTGCATAGGTACAATGCAAGGACATTGTATTTGGAGAGCGATCATTATTTATAATGTCAAATATTATCCGTAGACTGAAAATCACTATGTATCTTATTGTGGTTTTTAGTATACTTTGACACGCCTAACGTGACCATAAAAGGTTGACAAGTATGATCACCCATAAAAGCATGAGTGAAGTGAAGGGATTGACCCTCTTTTGAAAATGAGAGAAGATATCACTGGCTGCTTGAAAGACAATATTGGGAAGCGTATGGCCGCACCCAAATGAAATGATTAGGTCATTTATTCGAACTTATCAATTTTTTCATAGGGATCAGGAATATGATTTAGCAGTAAGTAAGGGTGTTCTGGACATGCCTTATACTAATCAAGATATCGAAAGTCAATGGATGAATTTCAATTGTTATAGGACTGTTGACACTGCTCGTTAGTTATTTAATTTAGGATTATCATAGTATCTTACTAGATACTTTCTATGATTTATGAATTATTAAATTCATTACCTTTAATAAATAGTCCTATAGATTGCACATGGATAGCGAAAAATCAAAAAAAGGGTATTTTTGGATTTTTCCCTTAGTCAAAATTCTGCTATAAAGCTGGATCAGGCATTTGTGACAATTTTTATAATTGGGCCCAATATTTACGAGAAATATTATTTATCATTTCTTACATGATTTTTAAGATAAATGTTTTTTATAAAATATGATGTCTTAGATAAAATATGTAAGTGGACAAAGAGGAGAAAATTTAGGAAGCTTATCTCAAATTAAGAGAAGATTAATGTGAGATAAATTAAAAGGAATTCTTGTTAATTTTTCCACATTGAGTCACGACAAAGGAAGTGGTTTTTTAAATGAATTTCATTTTTATAAAACACTTAACAAAGTTTTAATGGTATTAGGATTGTTGGTTAAGAGGCTTGTTTACTTAAAACTCTTGTTTATAAAAGGAACTAAAAACCCTAGCCTTGGACACATAAGTGCCTCCCCTCTAAACACTCCATTAAGCCGTGAGCCTTTCCAGTAAAATCAATTAGTTGATTTTATTGGTTTTTCTCCAAGGAAGGACAAAACATTAAGGGTCTAATCATATCATTTAATCATCATAGTGTCCTCTGTTTCGCAAGATTCTCTTCCGATTGACAAAGAAAGGTGTACTGATTTACTTTCATGCTAATACACTCTTTCGGCTAATCTGTGTGCTTGTTTTGTAGAGGAACTGTGTCTGTGGTTCTTTAAAAGGTGTCACATAGGTCGTCTTAGATTATTTCGAGATGGCAGTTAAGTATTTGCACCATAGCAGCCACGACATTGAAGGAGAGGAATCAAAGTAAGTTCTTTTTCATTAAAGTTTTGATCTTTCCTTTACTATTCTAGATATTATGGTCATGCATGTTGTTAATCTCAATTTTTTTTGAGATTTTGGGCTGTTATTTGTGTCTTTCTTGTTTTTTTCCACTTCCATTAGTTGTTAGACGCATAGAGAACCCAACATCACCACAAGTACCATATCATGTCAAGTACTCTATCAAGTACCATATCATATCACGTACATCCTATATCGCATCACACAATCATATCATATGAATAATTGTAATGTACTTGTTTGCATTTTTGTATCGCATGTACCTGTTTGTATTTCAATCATATAATTGAATTCATTCCCATTTTGATATTATATTCATCTTTTATCATTTATTTTGATTCTTATTTATTTTAAATTATAAAAATACGATCAATTAATTCAATTTTCATATTAATTCATATTTTAAGTGAGTTAGACTACTCATCTAGTAGCTAAAATCTCAGACTGGCTGGTACTCATGTACTGTTTGGCTCGCCTACTATGTCGTCCTATAATAACATTTACGAATTTTGCTATAAAATTCAATTGATAATATATATCAATATGCATGCTCTTAATTCAATCTGATTACTTCCCTGTAGCATTAATCGTTAACGATTCTTAGTTTAAACTCTCTTTTCTATAGCCTTTAAGAGTGAAAACTTTGTAAATAATCGTTGTTATCTCTGAAATTTTTATTCTAACTATTCCAATCAATTCCTAACTTGATTCTCCAATCAATTCTATATATAATACCTATTTTCTGGATCCTTTTCTCTGTTCCTCTCCTTCTCCGAAGCTCCTTCGATTTTCTCTTATTTTTCTCTATTTTTCTATAACTTTTTTGAGTCGAAATGAAGCCTATATATATTTAAAAGGCTCATGACGGCCGTGCCATGCCCAACACTCCCTGTGCAAACATCATTTTTTCCATATGACGCTCAGTTTTTTAATGTTTTGACAACTATGCTCATCTTTAAGAGCACATTCTTGTTGATTTTTGAGCATGATCATGTTCTTCCTTGGCCAGACAACACACCCCACTGGTTGACAGCACGATTTGTATGTTGTTCAGCCATTTTCTCATCGATTTCACGTCCAAACTTCATTTTGTCGAATCCTTAATCTGTATGGCTCAAACTTAGTCAATATTCCTAATTAACTTACATTTACCGTATTTTGTTATTAAATTCACTAATTATTACTGAATCATATTAATCACTTTACTTATTTAACTTAATAATACGATTTAAGGATGAGAATGTTAAAAATCTCTCTCTTAAAGAATTTCGTCCTTAAAATTCACTTTTGTTCTCTGTGATTCCTATCTATCTTTATTCTTGTGTTTCTTATGTACTTTTACATGCAAATGAAATTGCTTAATCAATCAATAAAAGAACCTGCGAATAGCTATGGATAATCATGTCTCATCCTATCCTCGGTCTTCTATATCTCGTCTTCCAGATTATGATGTTACCAGAGGACTTTAACCATTGGAATCTATTTGGTTCTTAGCTATTTCATTCTATAATCCACAATCTGTACAAGTTCTTCGATATAGGTTAAGTTTTCTTAAATCTGGACCTCTGAGTTTGTTATAACAAGGGTAGGATCTGATCTATTTCTCCTAAGCACACTCACATGGAAAGCATCATGTATCTGTGCTAACTCTACATGTAGAGCAAGTTTGTAGGCTAAAGGACCAATCCGCTCTATAATCTCATATGGTGCAACGTATCTGGGACTTAATTTTTCTTTATTTCCAAATCTCATTACTCCTTTCCAAGGGAAAACTTTCAAAATACCTTGTCTCCAACTTCATATTCCATTTCTCTTCTATGTTGATCATAATAACTCTTCTATTTATTTTGGGTAGATTTCAATTTGTTTTTTGATCTACTCTACTTTTTGACTATTTCTTGAAGAAGTTCAGGTTCTTCAAATATTTCTGCCCCTTCTTTATCCCAGTATATCAGACTTCTACATTTTCATCCCTATAGAACTTCATACAGTGCCATAGTAATGCTACTACGATATTGCTTGTTGTAAGCAAGTTCCATCAATGTTATGTACAGATCCCAAGTGCCCTAAAACTTGAAAACACAATTTCTCAACATCTCCTCTAGTGTCTGTATAGTCCTCTTTGTCTGTCCATCTGTCTGAGGATGAAAAGCCGTACTGAAATTAAATTTTATACCCAGTGCACTCTGTAATGTTTGCCAAAATCTAGAAGTAAATCTAGGAAATCTATTTGATACTATGAAAAGAGGAATACAATTTAATCTGACTGTGTCGTGTATATATAACTCTGTCAACTGTCCTAAAGAGATTCCAATTTTAATCGGTAAGAAATGCACAGTTTTGGTTAGTTTATCTACAATCACATTAGCTGCATCTTTACCTAACTATGTACATTGTAATCCTATCACAAAATCCATAGTTATTCATTCCCACTTCCAGACTGGTATTGATAATGGCCAAAGTTTTCATATTGGTGCCTAATTTTTAGCATTTACTTGTTGACATAACAGACATCTAGATACAGATTCAGCTACTTCCTTTCTCATGTTTAGCCACCAGTAACGTTGTTTTAGATTATTGTACATTTTTGTTATTCCTAGATGCATAGTATATGGAGCATTATGGGCTTCATCTAGTATCTCCTGTCTAATACCCTCAATATTAGGTACGCATACTCTAGATCCAATCATGAACATTTCATCAACCAACTAAAATGGGCAATACTTTGATCATCTATTCAGTCATTCTTATGAAATTTTCATCTTGTTTTTATGTTGCTTGTATCTTTCTTAACAACATTAGTCTAATCATTAATGTTGATATTAACACTTCTGATTCAGTTAATTCTAACTTTGTATTCAAGCTTCTTAAAGCTATCAAATCGGTCATGCGTGTTAATTCTAAGCTGATATATCAACACTTGAATTTTTACTAAGTGCATCTTAGATGGTATTTAATTGTGCTATCATTGTCTTTCAACAACTCTAACCATCTTCTTTTTCGCACATTCAGTTCTTTCTGGGTCATCAAGTATTTCAGACTTTTGTGATTTGTAAAAATTTAAAACGTCTCACCATACAAATAATGTCTCCAGTTCTTTAGAGTAAACACTACTGTAAGCTTTAAATCATGTACTAGATAATTGGCTGCATGTGGTCGGAGTTGTCTAGAGACATATGCTACCACTTTCCTGTTTTACATCAATACGCATCCAAGTCCTTGATATGAAGCATCACTATATATGACAAATTCTCCTATACTTGAATGAAGCGTAAGGAGTAGTGCTGTGGTCAATCAATATTTCAACTCATTAAAACTTTATTGACATTGTTCATTCCACTTGATAGAAACATTCTTTCTCAGTAGTTGGGTTAGCTGTGCAGCTATAATTGAGAACCCCTCTACAAATCTACAATAGTACCATGTCATAACTAGGAAACTACGTACCTTTATAACTGTCTTAACAGGTTCCTAATTCACTACTACTTCAATCTTATTTGGATCTACTGATATTCCCTATCCAGATATCACGTGTCCCAAGAAAACTACGTGATCCAACCCAAAACCCACATTTGCCTAGTTTTGCATACATTTACTTTTCTCGTAGTATTTGTAATACTGTTTGCAAATGTTCATTTGTTGCCTAATATTTCTCGAGTAAATTAGTATATCATCATTGAAGACAATCACTAACTGATCAAGGAAGGACTAGAATATATTGTTCATCAGTGCCATAAATACTATTGGAGTATTAGTTAAACAAAATGGCATAGCTAAAAACTTATAATGACCATACCAAGTGCGAAAAGTAGTCTTTGGAATATTTTTCTGTGCTATCTTTAATTAATGATACCTGGATCTTAGGTCAATTTTTGAAAATACTGTGGCACCTTGTGATTGGTTCAGTAGATCATTTATACGAGGTAAGGGATATTTGTTTTTCACTTTGACTTGGTCCAATTTTCTGTAATCGATACATAATCGTAGTGTTCCATCCTTCTTTTTAACAAATAATACAATTGCTCCCCAAGGAGAAACACTACATCGAATGAATCCTTTATCAAGTAATTATCGTAACTATTTCTTTAATTCTTGTAACTCAGATGGTGTCATTCTATATGGCTATATTGATATGGGTGTCGTACCAGGAATCAAGTAAATAGTAAACTTCGTCTCTCTATCAGGAGGTAATCCTGAGAAGTCCTCCGAAAATATGTTAGGATACTGATCTACCGTTGGCATTCTTTTAACGTTTTCCTACATTGTTGTTCTATCAACTATATGAGCCAAGTAAGCTTCACATCCATCTCAGATCAACTTAAAGGCTTGAGTAGCTGATATTAGACAACTAGGCACAATTTTCCTATTTCCACAAAATATGACTTTGATCTATTCTTTAGGTTCAATTATTACTTCTTTGGTATAACAATGCACTTTAGCCCGATGATGAGCTAACCAATCCATACATAAAATCAAGTCAAATTCTATCAAATCCAGAAATATCAAATCAACTATAAATTCTATGTTTTGTATCTATACTATACAATATTTGTATATCGTATGTACCCACATCATTTCGCCTGAAGGAGCAGGGACTCCTAGGCTCTGTGTCAATGTCTCAAGTTTAAATTTTATTACATGTACTATTTTGGGGGTAATAAATGAATGTGTAGAACTAAGATCTATCAATGTATACGCAAAAACACCAAATAAATGTAAATGTGACCCCCAAATTCAACTACCATTTGCGTATACTTCCCTCCTACAAATGGTACCTGAACCTGGAAATCAAGTTTTTGATTTTTAGAAAATTTAATTTAAGAACATAAGAGCCAAACTCATTTTCATAATCAACAT
>CANYCX014414035.1:0-11529 GCA_948193385.1 Breynia disticha f. nivosa | reverse complement strand
GACATCTCCTCACAAACTCTGCATCCAAATGCAACTCATTCCAATATCATCCAAAAAAAATTTAAAGCAAAAAACCGAGACTATTCGCCATTGATGGATCTTTCACGAGGAATAAAACCAACACACCAAAGTTTACAGACTTGTAGGATCTACTAGACATGTATTCATTTACAAATTGTAGCGATTTGCGATAATAAGAGATAAGATTTATTTTCGGGCCTAATGTTTTTTAAAGTATAATATTAGATCTAATATTTTTTTAGTTTAATTCGATATCTAACGTTTTCATTGTAGCTCAATTAAGATGTTGATTAGTACTCTAATAAATAGAAACTTATGTGTTATTAACGGTGTTACATTAGAGTTACATTGGAATATTAAATTGTAATCTTTAACATCATTAGTTCAAAACGATATGATTTTATTATGATAACTGAGATTAAATTATTTAAATAACAAAAAAACTAAAACAAATCTAAATATTTTATCAAAATTATCTTTTTTCTATTAAACTCTCAAAGACAGTTTCTTTTGAGTAACAACTACCTAAAATCTTAAATCATCAATTCTGCAATTAAAAATGAAATTCTATCTTATTTCTAGGGTAAAAACCTATACGGTCCCTAAGTAATACCTCTAATAATTTTTCAGTCCTCGAGTAATTAATATTCACTTTACCGATCCCGATTAATTGAAAAACAACTGTCGTTAATCTTTCTGTTAAATTAAGCCAACAGATTAAGAAGTAAATAATTTACCAGTCCTTTATGTAATCCTTTCACTTAATTTACTGGTCCCTCTAGTATTTTTGCATAATTTACCGGTCACTTATTAATACACACGTGACAGAGGCAAAAAATGACATCTTAACCTTTCCATTAGCGTAATTTAATGGAAAGATTAACGGCTATTGTTTTTCAATTACTTGGAGACCGGTAAAGTGAATATTAATTATTCGAAAACTCGAAAATTATCAGGAATATTACTCAGGGACCGCGTAGGTTTTTACCCTTATTTTTACAAATCAAAGACGCTAACTTGCACTATAGTGTAAACGTTAAGTATCTAATTAGATCCAAAAAAATTGACTCAATACTGTACTTAAAACAAAACGTTAAACACAAAATTGAACTTTATCTCGTGAAAATAGTGCCGTTTGCAAGATCAATTTCTTCCTCATTTATCTCATTGTTTCACCATTGGCATACTGGTCGGATTTGATCTTACTTTCTCCCTAATGTCTCTCCGTGCTTTGATCGGGCTTCGCTTTTGTTTTCTTTGGAGAATCAATTGTAAAGCGAACATCTGCTTTGCATTATTTGAAAATGTAGTCGAACCATTTTCAGCATCTGCAAGCCTCAGCTCCTCAACAACATGGGGTAGAAGAACATTCCATTGCTCAGATCCGATACTTTCCAAACATCCTGAGCAGAAATAAGAGAGAGAGAAATTTTTCAGTGGCATTGTAGATAGAGGTGTTACACTGTTCAGAACTGTCGGTTCTGGTTCTGAACCAGCAGTTCACTATTCGAGAAACTCTTGAATCGGAACTCAGTCTAGCCGGTTTGGAGCGATTCAGTTTCGGTTTCAAACTGCCGGTCTCAGTTCGAGCAGTTCTAGTTTTGGTTCAATGGTCCGCGTTTGATTTTTCTTGAAAAATTAACGGAATCGGTAGTTCGAAATCGTGAACTATTGGTGCACAATGTAACCGAAATTAAAATTGGACATGACCGGTTGTATCGATTCAGATCTTATTTAAATTTCGATTCCAATTCAAATTTTACACCTCGAATTGCAGATAGAATAATAGAGCCAAAAAAAAATTCATTGATATTTAACTATTGACAATACAAAAGTTTGCAAACAATTTACCAAATTAAAAAAAATATATTCCAATCTTCAAAATAGCGAGCGAAAGAAGCGGCGAAAAGCAAACTCTATTTCCTCCCGCTCTGTTTCCACTACCCAATTACACCTTACTGGCTCACTTTCTCTTTTCGCCAAAACACTCTTCTTTGCCATGCCCTCCTTCTCAGTCTCACCTCCTCCGACTGGTGTTCTACTCTCTCTCTTTTTAATTTTCGGTTTCTACTTTTCTATGTTATCATTTTAATTCCTCTTTTTATTTTCATTTGCAGACTGTACGAGATCCTGACAATCTACACGAGCATGCTAACAGCAATAAGTTCGCAAAAACGACGACGTTCTGATGAATGACCTTGCGTTTGGTGGTGAGAAGGTTCTGGAAGAACTTCCTCGCCGCGAACGGAGACCTGGATTGGACCGTAGACGAAGGAAATTCGAATTGCAGCCGAGTTTAAGGTAATGCGCTGTTTTTTGATTGAGTGATTAGGTTTTGGAGTTTAATTAATTAGTGATTTCGTTGCTGTGATTAGTTTATCCGCTATTAATTTGGAACCGTCGTTGGACATTGACAAGTTAAAAGATCCTGAGGAGTTTTTTAAGGCATTTGAGAGGCTTAGAAGTGAGTTTTGGTTTTCCTTGGCTGATATCATAGTTGCATTGAGCTATTTGTCGTAAGTTGAGAATGAATTAAGATGTGTTTGTTGGTGATAATTGTTGTAGATGCTAAGAAAGAGATTGCAAGGCAAACGGGTAATTATGTTCCGGAGTTAGACCCTAATCAAGCGGCCTTGAAGAGGTCACGCCGACAAGGCATTCCTGGGTATATTGAGTTCTTCATTATGATTGTTATTTTGCACAACTAGTCGGTTACAATTGTTTTTGAATTTGAAATTTGGTTAATGCATAGCCTGAGACAAAATGTTTCTCTCTATGTTGCATGCAGGAGAAATAGAAATGTTAAATACAAACATTTGTATCCTACGCTATCATCCCAGGAAAATGGTGAAGAGGGCTTTTTAGATTCTTCTCAACAAACTCAACCAGATAAGCAAATTCAAGATGAAGTGGCCAATTCTCATGATGGTTTACTAGACAAGATGGAAAATGAAAATGTTGCATTCCAACAAATTGAGAAAGATGATGATGCATGTGAAGAAATGGAGCTAGATGGTAAGTTGAATCTAATCTAGGAACTTGGATTTACACTATGTAAATTGACATAGTTTCGCTTGTTGTCGTTCTGAAATATGGATAATCCTATGCAAAAAAAAAAATTAGTTGTTTTCATCTCAAAATGTGCTATCTTGATGTGAATGCTGAATATGTAACCATTCAAATGTAGGTTCAGTTGTTGGGGCTGAGAATGGTATTGGTAAAATTTTCGATGAATTGCTGTCACATGATTATACAGAACTGGATGGTGATGGAGCTACTACTTTGTTGCAAGATCGGTTGCAGATCAAACATCTTGCTATTGAAAAATTACAGATCCCTGAAATGCAAAAGATACGAAGGATTGATTTGGTGGAACCATCTAGAGAGAGCTTGCAAAAATCTATGAATGTATCATCGGACATAAACAATTTGCTAAAAGTGACAAGGAGTAAAACTCCTGTCAAACAACAAAGACTAGAAAATTCTACTTCTAGCATTGGTTCTCCTACTCCTCCAAGAAGTCCTTTTGCTTCCTTGTCTTTGTTGAAGAGACGTATATTGCAGTCAAGTTCCCAAAATGATCCTTTTTCAGCTGCTGATATAGATCAGCCAATCCTAACAAATGATTCTCCTTCAACTGAAATGGAAAGGAACGCTTCTGGCAAGTCAAAGTGTGTTGTAATTGAAAAAGATCATAATGCAGCCCAAAATTCTAGTTCTCCTAGTTTGACAGCTGGACATAATACAGATTTGACTGATAAATTTGAGAATCATAATGTGATTAATCTTGGTTCTGAAAATGAAGCGCACCATTCTGCCTCCTGCACTGTGTTGGATGAAGACAATGCTGGTCCTCACAAAGACAAGGAAGAAGATGTTGTGAACAATGGATTAAGTAAATCAGTGGGCATGGTGAGGGTTGCTTTTTTTTTTTTTACTCTTCATTACTGACAATATCTTAATCCCGAATTTATCATACACATTCTTTCGACAATGTAGGTCAATAACGAAACTGTCACTTCTTCTCAGCCTCATGCAGACACATGTGATTCCGCTGTGGATAAGTTGGATGAGATTTCAAACCCTTGTGGTATTATTATTAATTCTTTCTCTAGTTGAGTTTGAGCTAGGTGTTCATATTGTGATTGTGACATTCTTTTTTTTTGTCTTTTTCGCGATACATAATTTAAATGATGTAGCAATTGAAAATCATATAGTGGATGGATGCTCTGGAAACCGAATTGATGGTGCAGAAGAAATCCGAGATACTTCTTCGGGACTTCTCAATGAGGTTTATATTTTTGTTATTTTATCTTTTTTTTATTATAATCTAATAAATGGTGTCTAGCCAATTAATATCTTTTTTTGTTTCTTCTTGTTGGTATGCCTTTGTGACATTGCTTTTAATATGGAATTTTGAGATCCTGACACACATTTTTCCATGAAAAGAGCAAACAACATGCAAACGAGTTGCTTTTCTGCTACCGTGCTATGGATAACTTTGTTTTAGACCGATGGATAACTTTTTTTGTTTGTTTAGTAGCTTAATTAGATCAATGGATAGCTTTCTTGTTTGGTAGCTTAAGTGTGTGGAGGGGGTATATACTAACTAATGGAGTCTTTGTGAGTTGCTCTGTTTACTATTAGGATATAGCTATAGTTTCCAACATGATAGATATTATTGGGTGTTATTTCCTCATTAAGGATGGGATTCATCATCACCTTCTTAGTTGGTCTATTTTATGCAAAGATGTTTCAAAATCTACTCGTGCCAAACACCAGCATATACCTATTTGTAGTTCTGTGTTTCACTTGTAGGGAAGACTTGACCAGGTTTGGGAGAGGGTGATTAGGCTTGTAATTCAAACTGCTGATGCTTGAAGATGGCATTGTCAGTTATGAATGACTGTCGTTAATACGGTTTTTGCTCTTTTAGGTGGTTTTCAATGAATCATTGACTGTTCTCTTCTATGAAAAGAGAAAGTAACTTGGTGGAAAATTAACAGGAACCAAGTGTACTGCCTTGGCGGCTGCTAAAAATTTTTAATATTTTGTTTTGAATTTTGTGAGCTAGGTGAAATTTATTGTCATTGCCTTCTTGTTCAGAGAAATCAAGAATCTTCTGTTGCATTACTCGATGAGCAAACCAATGTAAAACCAAATGCAATAAAAAAACGTAAAGGAAAGGTGCTCAATAAGAGACAAAGTCTTGCAGGTACTTAATGTTTGTTGCACTCTGCATTTCGTGACATATTTGCTTTTATGCTGTCATGTAAACATGCCTTTTTAGAATTATTTCATTATATGACTTCTTTGTGTTATTTTTGCAGCCGCTGGTACTTCATGGGATGCCGGGTTGAGAAGAAGCACCAGGATCAAGTCAAGGCCTCTTGAGTACTGGAGAGGGGAGAAATTTCTGTACGGACGTGTTCATTCGAGTGAGTATCTTTTTCTGCGGATTTCTTACAATAAATCGATTATTGTCCCGGCAAACATATTCTGAAATTTTTGTTCTTATAGATCTCAGGCTCAGCTAATAAAACCCTTTCATTTAAGTACATCCAAAAGTAAAAATTATAAAATAAGTGACCATCAGAATATTTTGAAGTTTGAACTGGTTCCCTTCCCCGTACCATTTGCAATTAGCTTAGAATTTCAAATTAATACTTGCACATTTAATCTTTAACACTGAATTATCACCTTGTCTTGTGCACCATGGTTGTAAAAAAATTGACATAACTTATAACTCCTGATCACATGACGTGTAATGTAAATTTTTTCTAGACGTTAGCTGTGTTAATAATAATAGATAATGTGCCGCAATTTCAGCACACTGATTAATGAGATTTCTGCAAATCTGATATGGTTGTTCCTTGATGCATGCGGACTTAATTTATCGCTTTTACAGGTTTGCCAACTATAATTGGCATCAAGTGTGAATCTCCCGGAGAAGTTAAAGGGAAGGGTGTTATGAAGGTGAAGTCATTTGTCTCTGATCAATACAAGGATCTGATTGAACTGGCTGCTCTGTGATCTAATGTTACACATGTACCGATTGTGAGTCTCCCAAGCATTTCTCAATTGATATCCTACATATCTACAACTTAATATATTTTCGAATATGAACTGTAATTTTCCCTTACTATATTTATTCGAGTTCGCCTAGACAGACACGAAGACAAAGGGGGACGAAGGAGGTAGTCGTTGTGCTTGCCATGTAACATACATTACAACTAACATGTATCCATTCAGCGAAATTATCATCAAATCAGTCGACTAAGAGGGATCTTCATTGGCCCTGCAAAATCCTTTATAGTTGGGAGTTTCATCAATTTAATTATAGGTGGTGTCTTATTTGCCACTGTTAAATCTAAATGTTAGAAGTTATAATTTATGATTGACTCGTCAAATGCGATGTACTCATTATAATATATTCATGAATCGGCGTCGTAATAGAGTGTTTCTAGAACGAGCGAGATATGGAATCTTTTGTGAACATGGGATTGAAAAAGGGACAAGTAGAAGGGTTTAGAACAGAAGCAAACAACGATTCCATGCATATCAACATGTTCCTACAAAAGGGAATGTGCATTTGTTCCATCATCCAACTGTAAAGTTGCAATATATTCCTTTACAGGTTAAATGAATGAAATGACATTCCACGTTTCAGATTAGAACAAAGAGTCGATGCGTTGGCTTTAACTAAAGAGTTGACATATGTTTCTTAGCATATATCATACGTTAAAAACGTTTCATCATATTAGAGTAGAATAATCTGAACTAAAATCGGCAAATTGAAGTCAGAACGGAACTGCCAGTTTTGAACTGTTGATTTTGGTTCGTCGGAGTTAGTCGTGTCTAATTGTAGTGTCATGAACTATGGAATTGTGAAATGACAGTTTACGATTTCAAACGGACAATTTAGTTTATTTATTTATATTATTTTAAATTACCAGTTTGAATAGTAAACTATTGGTTTGACTAGTAAACTAACTACCAAACCTCTTTTTCAATTTGATCTTCGGTTCTGTTCTGATAACATTGTCCCTCTCCTTTCGTTCAAAGAATAGTTAATTGAATTCAATACATTTTTATAAATAATACTATTTTCACTTTCATATTCGACTTGAGCCAACGGGCCAAAGATATAGTTAAGTAGCAGATCTAATAATTTTTTTAATAGATAAAAAAAGATGAATTAAAAATAATATAAAAAATATGACAAAAAATAATATTACAATAATAAGCAAAATAAAACTATAAAAATAAATACAATAAAAAAATTGATAACCGTTGCCCCTTTGTCTTTACACCCATGGGATGAAAATTCCGATTTACAGATACTATTGTGACATGTGATGGTTGAGCATCCCAATTATTTGAACATTCCATGTCCATCTGCACTGACTTTTTAACATTCTCTTGCTTCCATAACCTATTTCAAGTCAAATTTGTGAATTTATTTCGAATTTTTGCAGTTGCAAAATTAATTAATCCACCAATTTTTATCAGAACTTGTCTCATTCTGTGGCTTCAAACAATCTGAGGTATGACCTTTTCAGTTTAATTATTACAGAGTTTTGATAGTTTTAAGTTTATTTATTTTTGCCTATTAAATAAAAATACGAGTGATAAACAATAAAGCATGATTTATTTTGCCCCCTTTGGTATTAATTATTAGAAAACGAAATTTGTCCACTAATGAGACAAGATTGACTTTAGTGTTCATACACTCGGTAGAAACAACAACAATCACATTTCCAGTCTTTACATTTCATTTTATGGAAGAATGTTTACATAATTGTGTTTATACTCGGCTCACGTTAATAAACGATTTTGGACAAATTACGGAAATTAAGAAATTAGTAATTAATTTAACTATAAGTAGTAATTAGTATGTAGTTTTATAATATCATTTTTATTTAATGAATTATTTTAATTGAATAATAGTTATTCAGATAAATAAATTTGTGTTGTGAAAATAAAAATATTATTAATTTTTGACTAAAGTAAAAAAAAATTTTAAATAATAAATAATATGTATAAAAATAAAAAATATTTATATATTATAATAAATAATATAAAGATATTATTTATTAAAATAGAATGAAAAAAGTATTTTTATTTCTCATCTTTAGCTGCCATAACGCATCAAATTAATGATAACATACAGTGACGACTCAAGAAATAAGCGTCACAAAAATAATACGAAGATAAATCGTTGTTGATTGTAGTGATGGATTTCAGCAGTGCATATCATCCCGAATAATTGGTGCCAAATTTCTTCCACAAATTTGCGACGAGCTTTTAGCAACTACATCGGCTTAGTCACGAACATTTGCGACACCTACTGACAACATCAACGACGAACGACTTTTTTTTATACGAACATTCTTCGCTAATACACGGTTTCAAAAAAAAACATTCTTCGCTGATACGCTGATGAAAAAATTATTTAACCATAAATTTTTAGCAACATCGTTAGCGATGAACGACTTTTGTGCAGCAAATCAGATCGTCGCTGATTTGCTAATCGTGACGAGAATTCACCAGCAACGAATGCTAGTCTGTCACTAAAAAACATGGTTAAATATTTATTCATTCAGCGACTTGTTCTGTAGTGAAATCGAGAGATCGATTTTTTGGTGAAGCTTTTTTGTGACATTAAGGCAAAAAAAAGTATATATTGAGAGATGATGCAATAGAGAAGAGGTGAAAGTTCAGCTTCCGAAAAATAAAAGTCCACGAAAAAATTTTTGAAAAACTATAGTAGTTTTTTACTCACAAAAGCAGTTTTAGACATTTGTTAATACAAAAAACTGCTTTTATCAAAAATGTTTTTGATAAAAATGCTACTTTCTAGAAAACTATTTTTTGATGTTATTTGCATCTTTCTCGGAAAAAAGTGACAAATGTTGTCCTTTTTAACTGCCAATGCACGAAACGGATTTAAAAAAAAATGAGAACGTGCCAGGAAGTTTTAGTTTTCCACACTAAAATAAACAAAATGAGTAAAATCTGAAATTAATCAAACGATTGATAAATGAGAAAAATAGGACGATCTTTTTCCCAATGGTCCTTGACTTAATGGATTTAAATAGTTAACAAGAAAATAATAACTATCAATAAAACCGAAACAAACAGTAAAATGCACGAAAATATGAAAAACAAAGATTGTCAATGACTAGAAAATATTACAAAGTAGAAGTAAAAGTAGATATCAGATGATGTTCATAATTCACATTGAACTTCTTATTTGTAGTAGCCTCCTCTTTTGGCAGAAAATCATTTTCTCCTTTGCCAAGAACCAAAATTTGATTGATTTTGTTGTCTTTGTGAAATAAATCAAATATTCTTCCTTGATTAGATTTATTTCCTTCTTCTAATTCTGTCAACTTTCTCTAATGGGATCAGGTTTGTCCGGTTAATTCGGTTCGCGGACTAGAATTATTTTTGGTGTAAACAGTTTTTTTTCGAAAGACAATTTTTTTAGGAGTGTCCACTAATCAGAAATTGACCGAACTGACCATTAATCGATTTAAAGTATTGGTTCGATTATTTTGTATATTTGTTGGTTTTCGAATGGTTAAGAAATATAATGATTAGTTTTCGGTCAATTCAGTTTAAACTGATAAACGACCTAAAAAACAGAAAATTACATTAAAGGAACTAGCAATTAGGAGAGGCAACCACTTGGTTACTTGGTTAGAACTTAGGGTTAGTACATAGGAATTAAGGATTTGTTTAGTTCAGATGAGCCCCTCCCCCTTTCATATATTCATATTTTATATATTTATATATATAAGTTTAGTATTATTATATGTTACATCATATGTGAAATGAGAACAAATAAATAAGAAATGGCAAAAAAATTATGTATATCAATGGAACAGAGAAAATGAATAAAGTATGTCCATATTATCGTACTCCAGCTTGGCAGTTTTCACTGCCTGCCCAGGGTTGAGCCTTGGGATTTGACGACGAACTTAAAAAGCCCTGCCACCATCTCTCGACTCTCGCTAACCCATTTTCCATCCCTCCATCTCGCTCTTCATCTCTTTACCTCCTGCTCTCCATCTCGCAGCAACGATCTCTTGTCGTCTCAATCTCTCGTTGTCTCCATCTCTCATCGAGTGGTTGCCTCTCTACCTCCACCATTCGTCATGGCTTCTCCCTCTTCAACAGCCTCCATCTCAGCCTCCTTATTCCGTCCCTTCCATATGCCATCTCAACTTCTCCCTTTCGTCTCAGTCTCTGTCTCCCTCTCCATCACGTCTGTTATTTTAGAGCTCAAATTTTTAAAACAATTTCCCCAAATTTGAACTCTCATTAAATTATAAATAGAAATACACATAACTTTCTTTATAAAACACAACTCTGCCAAAATTATTTAAATAAACATACGCGCGAAAAATAAACAAGTTAGTTTGAAAACGTATCCAAACCACATATATACATAGTATATACAATCAAAATTCAAAACTGAAACAAATGTATCCAGAGCTGGACCTCAGACGTATATCGTAGAATGCCTCTGATCACCACCAATCTGATCCACTCGCAGCTACCTACGATCTGCACATCATTTAAACAATGAAAGTTGTGAGTATAAAGATATACTTAGTAAGTAAATCACAATTCATTAAAAATAAATGAAATACAGGGGAACAACAGGGGTCGTACCAGACGAACACGAGAGCGTGCTCATGTCATTCTCCCAAACAACACGTCGTGCCAAATCAACACAAGTCGTGCTCAAGTGTTAATTGTCCAGGCAACACGATCGTGTCAACTATGAACACGATGTCGTGCTCATGATCACTTCCCAGATTACCCAAACACGAGGGCGTGCTGGACAGCACGAGGGCGTGCCAAGCTTCTGTTTTCCACTTTAAATTTCTGTTTTCAAGTATGTTGAGTTTTCATCATGTGCTTCCAATCATATACATTTCTAGTATATCATACATGTTATATGTACATTCAAAACACGATTTTAAACTCATTTAAGAGTAAAGTCAATCAAAAAGCACAATATGCTCATACATACCATTCAAGCCTACAAGCTCACTCATTTTCAATAAACCAAGCATATAAGCTCATCACATACACCAAGCATAACAGCTCAACAACATAAATATGTCCAGCAATGAATGCCACAATCACGTATGCACATGCACACCTGTTTCCGAAGATTAATGCACGAGGCTTACATATCTCCAATATCCGACCTCGAGGGCCACGACCATATAGGCCAAATATCGATCATAAAGACCACGACCATAAAAGTCAAATCACAACCTCGACCACAAGGGCCACGATCTCAAGGACCAAATATGCTCACACACACACATGCTCACAAAGCACTCACATGCTTCCATTTTCATCGTAAATAACATACGACTATCAATCACGACATATAGCCAATCGAGCATGCAAATCAATTATTTCAATCATGAGCATATTCACACAATTCATAATCACATATGAATCAATACATAAATTCGAATC
>CANYCX014412158.1:0-16965 GCA_948193385.1 Breynia disticha f. nivosa | reverse complement strand
ATTAAACCACGTGTCCACACCTAAACCTAAACACCATTGTCACTTCTCAGTTGTCACTCACTCACCATCTTCCTCCCTATTGTCACCATCTTCCTCACCATTCCTCTACTCTTCTTTTATTTTCCCACCTAAACACCATTCTGACCACCTCATTCTCCAACCTATAAACCATCGTGACGACCTCATTCTCCCACCTAAACACCATCATGACCACCTCATCATAGTCTTTGTCGATAATTATTTTCCATCTTCAAATTTCACCTAAACACAGGCACATCTAAACACAGGGACATCTCATCATTATTTTTCATCACGGGTGACAATCGTCAATAGAAGATTAGTGTAAGCTTTTTTAATTTCAATATGTATTTATTTAGGATTTATGATTTTTTGCTCAATTCTAATAATTTTTTTGTTGTTTTATATAGTGTGAATGCATAGATAATATATAGTTTAGTTATCTTCTTAGCATCATATTATGCATGCATCATTCGGGCACCACATATGTAAAAGTGGAAAAGTTTGACTTCTCAAGTGGTTCAAAAGTGGTCCATCATTTTGTCGAATGGGTAAAATTCAAAGTGGGCCTATAAAAGGATTATTTAACAAAAGAGAAATACTAAGACAAGCATTCTAAAGCATTCCAATATTCATTGTGCTTCTTTGTTAGTTCTGAAAGCTTGTTTTCTTGTTTTGCAAAGTATAATAGAATTTATGAGCATTTTCTTTCTAAATTGTGAGAGTTATTTAATTAGTGGGGTTTGAGCCGCAACTCAAATTAATTTGTAAGGTTTCTTAAGTCAAAATTCAAGTGTGTAAAATTTCTCACTTAGCTTGAAAAGTGATAATAGTGAAGTGTTGGCCAAAATCATAGGTGAGAGCTTAGGAAGTGGATGTAGCTATTTTCACTGAACAGATATAAATCATTTGTTCTCACTTAGCTTGATTACAGTCTACACAAATAAAGGTAACTCGATCCATGACTTATATTAAACTTGATATCAATACAAAAAAGGATGTATAAGATTACTAATTAGGTCAAGTTAATTAATTTTGACAATCATTTATTTTGAAAATTTTCAATGTCTCTCTAGAGACTGAATATAATTTATCGACCTAAAAATCCATTTCCAGTATTAAATGAGGTTACGAAGTTTAATTTCAAAGTGTAAAACTGCCTTTTTACCATACCATAAATTCACATAAATAAAATTGAGAGTATTAGCCGACATTTAAAATGGTGTGAATTAATTAAATATTAATTCAAGAGTTTTTTTGAATCCAAGTAGAAACACCTCAATTGATCAAGTATGCCGAAAGGGCAGTAGAATTATAATGAGGGGGCTGAGAGCCCCAAACAAGACGGTCCTTGAAAGAACATGCAGCCCGAGAAAGCCTATGAGCCACAGTGTTCGCAGTACGCTAACTAACACAACTCTAACCTTACATAGAGTTGTCAATAATGCAATACAATCAGATACTAAGCTCCTAAAAACAGAAATAAAGTGAAAGTGATTACAGATCACATGGAATGCCATAGCACAATCAGAAAGTGATTACAGATCACATGGAATGCCATAGCACAATCAGACTCAATAATCATATGGCTCCACCATTTTTACTTGACCCAGCTAAGCGCTTCCCTAATCGTCATGGTCTCAAGCTCAATAGGGTCTAGACACTTCCTAAACTTTCTCACCATTCCTCCCACCCAACTGCCAGAGGAGTCAGGACAAGCCACACTCAACGTACCCCAGCCATCCATATAAGCCGCGCCCGTATTAATTTTAATCCAACCCTCATCCAATCGACACCATTGGGAGTTCACATTCACAAGCCTGTAATATGTTTTAGAGTTCACATCTATCTTCCTTGCCTCAAGCCACGCCTTGAGGTAGCTGCTACCTTGCCTAAGGACCACAACAGCCGCCAAGAACTTCCCATTCCATACGATGTTGTTTCTATTATTCCACAAGGCCTAACAAATGGCCACAAAAAATGCCCACTGATCCCTACTATTGCAATTCAAAAATTCCTCAAGCCATTGGCCAAAACTCAAGTTTCCACAAGGTCACACTCTAACTCCAATAAGATTTCAAACACGAGTTCCTACTTCATAGGACAAAAAGAGATGACCTATCGACTCCCTTTCCCTGCCACAAGCCGGGCAGTCCAGACAATCCAACCTCACACGCTTCTCAACAAAAACATCCCTCGTCGACAGGCACCTCGAAATGGCTCTCCAAATGAAATGAATCTTAGGTGGAGCACAAATGTTCCAAGCATTCTTCCACAAAGCAGCATTGCTTCCATTCACCACCCCTCCTTTAGCTTGTTGGATCATCAAATACCTTCTCTTGACAGAATACTCCCCCCTCCTCTTACCCTCCCAAAGCCATCGATTAACGAGCCCTCCCCAACTTAAAAGGATAGCCAAAATCAGTCTCTTGTCTCTATCATTGAACAGATATTCCACCAACTCCGTGTTACAAACCGTCCGGAGCCTGAGAAGTTACAAATGGGTGATCACTTCCAAGAAGCCACAGGTCATCCCAAACCAAAATAGAGTAACCACTGTCGATCTTCCTTCTCACACCCAACTTAATGACCTCCATAGCCTTCCAAATACCCTTCCAAATGCAACTCACATTATTCCTCAGTTTAGCATTACAGAGGTCACCATTCTTGAAGTATCTGTCCTTAAGAATCTAGGCCATTGGCCACACATGGCTGATCAAACACCTCCAGCATTGTTTATTTATCATAGTAAGGTTGAAGTCATGTAGACACATAAACCCCAACCCTCCTACATTTTTAGATTAATTCAAGAGTTAGTAAGAGTGAATTACTTCTATTCTTGTTGGACAAGTAAAAGTGATTTATTTGAAATTAAAATTCTATTATTAGATGAGATAAATTCCAATAAATAAATTTGAAGTCTAATTTAGTAAGAAAATTGTATAGAGGTCGATATAGTTTCTAAATCAACCTTCTTAAAGGTGGCAAACAAATTTGTAGATATGGAAGTGAAATTTTATTATTCCACACACTTGTGCATTTGCTCCTTGGCCAAACATAAAGAGAGGAAAAGAAAAGAAACACATTTTTTCCAACGTACTCAAGTCTAAGGTTTTAAAAATGGCTCGTAGGTGAAGAATAAGAATTTGATTCGCCATTTTATGTCCATTGTTGAATTCCCAATGTAGGAACGGTTGGTTTACATTAATGATAGCACATCACTTACACCAAAAAAACTAATGTGCATATGATAGTAGAGGGGAGTAGTCATTGATAGTCCCTCATTGATTAAGATAGATTGGAGAAGGAATCAAGAAATTGAATTCAATAAACAATATAAGGTAGAGACTTAACCTTCAATTGAATGATGTTACATACATGAGATCTTTGGATTGTTTTCATGGTAAAGCATTTGTTTTTTGTTGAGTACTAATTTTGATTAATTTCACAAGAAACCTAAGAATTTGAAGCTATCGAAATCCATCATAATATATTGCTAACTTAGGTGTTGAAGATTCCTACAAGGAACAATCAACCTTCATATTTGTTGTATTCACATGTTCAAGGTTTTATTCAAGTTTTTATTTTTCTTGCACATTGTTTTTGATGCTGTTGTTGATTACATGCAACAACGATTTTATATAAAAAAAGGTTGATATCATGTATATGTAAAATATCACAATTTATTTTGATTCCATCGTAAGTATAAATCAAATATATAACCATGAGAATCAATATTTTAGATCAAGTTAAATAGTTGCAATACAAACCATTTTGATTAGGATAAGGTTCATTTTATCCTAATGTTTGGGTTGAAATTCTATTTTAACTCTGATCATTTTTTTGGATCAATTTTATGTCTAATGTATAAATTATTGGCCAATTTGGGTCTCTATCAAAAGACTAATTGACGATAAGGTATATAGTATAATAGTTATTTTATCTAGAATATTTAATTTGGAAAAAAATGACTGAGATAACATAATTTAATGACTGAGTTGAAGTTGTTGGATGTATTGAGAGATATTTATGTAATCCTACCATAATTTAGCTTTAACAATGTTGTTTACATACATCTCCAACTTCTCTTTTTCTTTCCTTATATCTTTCTACTTTATCTTTTCAATCTGATGTTGTTTTAGCCTCAAATATACTCTTAACAATCCACTTGAACAAAGTGTTCAATCATTTATGATTCTGTCAACAATCACGCGAATAGAGACCTAATATTGTGCCACAATTCATACATTAAACCCAAAACTAATCCAAAAAATGATTTTGAGTCAAAATTCAACTTCGAATCAATGTTAGAGTAGAAAATAAACCTTATCTCCGTTTTAATCTCAATAACAATCATTCCATTCAAGTTATAATGCATTTGCATTCTCATAAATTTTTGAACTTAACAACTCAAAAATTACATGAGTTGATAAAAACTATGGAGGTTTATAGAAAAATAAAAAGATATGTTTAAACTAAAATCTAAGTTTTTTTTAAAAAAAAATAATTTTTATTAGATTTAGTAAAATTTTAATATTATTGACCAAGTTGAAATTTAAAATAATAGGACAATGAAAAGGGGAAGAAGTCCTTAAAATATTGTTTAGTCAAAAAAATAATTATAGGAAAAAGTAATAACTAAATATATTTCGAAATTATATAGATAATTGTAAAAGTTAAAAATCCATAAATAAGGAAACTGAAAAAAGAAACTCAAATGATTAAATAATAGTATATATAAAAAAATCTAAATGGTGGATAAATATTGCAGACAAAGGGTATAGATTTGGCAAAACCAAACCCTAATAATATGTATGTTGCACTAAAAAAGACAAATCTTCACAAGTTGCAATCTTTTAATTTCAGTGTATTCTTATTTCTTTAGAATAGAAAGGATTTGATGGATTCCGAGAATATGGGGAATGATGGAGAGCTGAAACCGGAATTTCGAAAGCTGTCAAACGATGTCTCTAATAGGAAGTATAGGCGACGCTCTTCACCTTCTGCCTCCGCTTCTGATGGTAAGCTTCTTTACCCTTTTCATGAAGCTAAATTTGTTTTAATCTCATCCTTGCGTTATTTATATCCTTCCAATTTTCCGTCTCTATATAATTGAGTGAATCTATTCAGTTTCCTAATTTTTGTTGCAAATTGAATTCTTGAAATTTTATTTATGTAGTTTCTCTTGTTTATAACGTTTATTCTTCTGGGTCTGGGTGATGAATGTTTCTTGTTGGTAATTTTGTAACTGTCATCGATCGGATTCTATGGTGGAATGTGATTGCATATGGGAAGAGTATTAGATACGTTTAGTTATTTATTCTATGGTTGCTTAGTCACTTGATGGTTTAACTGCAACCTGGATAATTTGTGGTTTATATATATGTGAGTGGAAATTATTCAGTGGAAAAAAAATTCTGATTATATTTTGGTTTATAATTGATGAAGATAGGCTTGAAATGCTTGGAGTATTTGGTAGAATGATATGATAAAGCATGTCGTATGAGGAGGCACCATCGGTTAATGAATAAAAATAAACCTCACTACATATTCATGAAATGCGTTGGGTAGCTTTTGATCTTCTCTCCTAGCTATTAATGTCATTTCCGGCTTCATCACTAAGATTTGTTCAAAATTTAATCTCGGTTTATGCACCTTCAATAAATTCATTTTATGTGTATTGTGTTGTGTTAGGTGCTCAACTGTTGTTCTACTGTTATTTTGTTAGGTTTTAGTTTCTTTCCTTACCTCCCTTTTTTAGATTATTACTAATATAAAAAACAGGTTTAGTAAAGGTGTCCCAAGCTTCTTTCCGGAGCATTAGTTCTCTTGCTGGTGTGTTCAGCTGTGAATTGTGATTTTTCATTGTTTTCTGTCTTCACTTTCTAATTGATTTTAACTAAATGGAGATAGTATATCAGTTCAAAAGTGTTTTGTTTCCTAGAGGGTAACTGGTTTTTTTCAATATGTACATACAGGAAGTCCTAAGTGTGAACGTAGCTGTAGTCCTATTGCTGATAGAGATTCTAGAAAGGTTTCTGAACATCAAAGAAGGAAAAATGAAGATAGAGATTTGAATAGAGAATCTGGTAGGAGTCGATATAGAGGAGAGGATTCTCACAGACATTCTGATCAGCATACATCCAGAAATTCTCAAGGTTATTCCAGGCATGATGATTACAACAGACATGAGAAGCATGCAGACAATGAAAAGTGGCGTTATCAGGCATCTTCTCATTCTGGTAAGGAGTCCAGGGTTCCCTCTCATTCTGATCATGTCAGAGAGGAAGGTGACCATGGAAGGTCAAGAGACTATAAATATCCTCGTGACAGATATAAGAGTTCAGGTATCAGAAGTAAAGATACAGACAAGGACTTATCACCTGATAGAGCAGTATCTGATAGGAGAATCCCCAACTCAACTTCTGAAGATAGGGATAGGGATCGGCACAGGCAAGATAGGGATTATAGGGATAGGAAGCGTGACTACCATAAGAGTTCTGATGATCACAGAACTGATCGTCTACACTACCATGAGGAATCCAGGGCTCCTCGGAATGTATCTTCTGCTAGGGAGAGTGGACATCGCTTTAAAGATTCGTATAAACATGACTCAAAGGATATGGATGTTCAATTTGAAAAGAGAAGTGTTGATGGGAAAAGCAATCAGGACATGGGTTCTCATTCCAGGGCACCAATGCAGCAGGACAATATCTCAAATGAAGATGGTGAATCGGTGTTCAAAAAGCCAAAAGGATTCAGTTCTGATTGCAAGAGTTTCGTTTCTTATACCTTGCATTGCTTGATAGTGTTTGCTTTGAAATTTCTTATCAAGCTATTTGCACCTGCAGCTGATGAGAAGCAATCGGTGGAGGTTGATGGTAAAGGTACTCTTCATCAGTTCCATGGTGATACTTCGGAGTCAACAAATGACCTAAATGCGGCGAAGGTTGCTGCAATGAGAGCTGCTGAGTTAGGTACTTATATTATTTTTTAATTGAATGGAATTTGGTATTCTGTGCGAATGTTGACGTTTTCTTTGATCAATGTGCTAACATTAGTATCTTTTCCATGTCATGTTAGAGTTGCAATTCTGTGTGTTTTAAACATGTCTTTTGTTCTATATTTGGTTTGCTTCTTTTAAGATATTATTATTGAGAGTGACAGGATGTAACTTATTTATGATAATCAGTTGTTTTTATCTGGTTAACAATTGGCTGAAGTGTGAGGAAGATTGGCTACTTCATAAAGGAACTCAACATGAATTTCTGGAAACAATTTATTGCTCCACAGAAGCTTCTTAGAATTTACTTTTGAATTGCTTATGTTCCTTGGTAATTTTTTGTACTGTTTTGTCATACAAAATACGGTTTATTCATACTACTTGAAGGTGTTGGTGAAATTGCTGCCTTTTGACTTAAATCTTTTTTGAGCTATGTTGAATAGTCTCTTTCCTTTCTAGAATCAAATTTATCATGGTTAGTGTTCATTATTTTAGCACCCTGTACTCGAGTTATTGAAACATTTAGTGTATTATCTTGTTCTCCATGCATACTGAGAATGAGAAAAGGAAGGTCATAATATATAGCTATTACTTATAAAAAAAAAATATGGCTATCATTTCAATAAAAAAATATTTCCAGGTATTCACTCTTGGTGGAACAGGACAAGTTATATCCTGTTTTACTCAAAAGAGATGTCAGTTCTTCCTGGTAATTTATTTGAATTGTAACCCCTCAAGTTAGTCTTTCTGCTAAAAGGTCTTAATGTTCCTATGCAGTCAACAAGAATCTTGTTGGAACTGGATTCATGTCTACTGAACAAAAGAAGAAGCTACTTTGGGGGAATAAGAAGAGCACTACAGCAGTAGAGGTAAGTCTGATGAAGCTTTCTATTTGAGTTAATCTTCCAGTTATGCCACCCGATGGGGATTGTCGCTTTTAAATTTTTTATTGATAACGTGTTCTCTCTTCAGCAACCTGTCCACCGCTGGGATTCTGCACTGTTTGATGATCATGAAAGACAAGAAAAGTTCAACAAACTCATGGTAAACCTTGTTGCATTTTCTCTTATTTCATTTGAATCTTACTGTTCTTTTTTCATTTGTGACTACGGTAGGTGTATTAGTAAGAGTTCTATCGGTTATGAGACATCCATATTGTTGCATATTCTTGCATGATCCGTTTTTTATTGATTGACATACTAACACAGTTTTAGAGTCTGAGGTTGCCTTGGTACATATGGCCAATTGTAGGGTGTGAAGGGGGAAATGAAAGCGGAGCACAAATTCGACAATCAAGACTCAGAGAAGCAGAAGGAACTTCAGATGGATTTAGAGAAACAGTACACTGCTGGACTTCGTCGAAGGGATGGCCGAACTGTGGGGTTGGGTCTTTGAGCGTGTTTAGCTTTCTTTTATGCTTGCCCAACAATTTTCCTGAAGCTAATATCGTGGTATTGTGGGTTCGCCAGCATTCTTTTGGCTTTTACTCAGGTCATGTTATATTATGCTGTTATGATGTAGACGGATTGTATTTTGGTGATTGTATGGCACATTTTTCTTCTGAGTTGGCTTTGCAGATTTCTTTCTTGTGGGTGGATTGCATTGTATATAATGCAGACTGCCACTTATTCTGTTAAACCTTCAAATTCTCCAAACCTTAACCATGACATTTAGGGAAAAATATATATCTAATAATCTCCTTCAATATCTAAAACCAAAACTACAAAGGTTTTGGGTTCTTCCCCAAGAGAAGGGAAGGAGAATGAGATTCGAGTGGTTGATGCTAGATTTGTGAGTACAAAGGCTCAAAATGTACACACTAAGGTATTAGCTACTGAATTGTTGATGCCTTGTATGGAATTGCTTTGAAAGTTATTGATGTAGCTAGATATGATGGCTAGTTTGATTATATCAAAGAGTTTGGATTGTATAACATTGTTGGTTTTAAGGGTTTTATCTATGAAAATCTTGTTACAGATTCTCATGCAAATATGAGTGTAGCAAAGAAGTTTAAGGAGGAAGGTCCTGTCTAGTGAAATGGTTTAATTTAAAATAAGGTGGAGTTAGACCTTGTATTCTCATGATGATAAGAGTAGCAGGAGAAGTAAGAATAATGGTGGAGATGATGGTGCCAATGAGAGTGAAGTTGAAGATGGAAGCTTACGTTTGAAGTAGGAAATGCATGTATGAGAAATATTACGGTGATTTCTTAGTGATGATCAAATCTTTTGGAAGTAATGGACTTACCCGTAGAATGATGAATAATACCTTGAATAGGAATCTCTTTCCTAAGAAGACTGCTAACAATCGTCTTTCTAACTGTGGGTGTGTGCATGTGCGTGCGAGTGAGTGTAAGTGCGTGCGCGTGTGCGTGCTTGTTAGATATCCCGTTTGTATAAGGAAGGAAAACTCTATTTTTTTTTTGACAGAGAAACTCTAATTTAATAAGCTAGTGAAGAAAATTTCCAATAAAAGAAGTTTTTATTTCATTTGTTTCAATTGTCAGATATTAAGGGTAAAATTATACCAAAATTAGACAAAAGAAATCAAATTGTGGTCAAAATTATTCTTAAACAAATCTCAAAAGTGAAATTTGAACTGTTCTAAATCTCACGGTTCTAATGATTTGGTGCTTTCTGCCAAATCCTTCAAACCTTCAATTTCTCCAAACCTTAACCATGACATTTAGGGAAAAAAATATATATATCTAATAACTCTCTAGAGGATAATCTCCTGCAATATCTAAAACCAAAACTAGAAAGGTTTTGGGTTCTTCTCTAAGAGAAGGGAATGAGAATGAGATTCAAGTGGCTGATACTAGAATTGTGAGTACAAAGGCTCAAAATGCACACACTAAGGTATTAGCTACTGAATTCTTGATGCATTGTATGAAATTGCCTTAGAAAGTTATTGATGTTGCTAGATATGACGGTTCGTTTGATTATATCAAAGAGCTAGGATTGTATGACATTGTTGGTTTTGAGAGTTTTATGCCAATACGAGTGTATCAAAGAAGTCTAATGTTAGGTTTTTTAGATGTTTCAAACATGATATGGCAGTAGAAAAATTAAAATTTTACATCAAAACATGCAAGAAAAAACTCACAAACATGCATAACTTTGCTAACTTGTTAGTTTTAAGTTTTACCTTGAAAGATGGTGTTTTTATGCTCCGAAATGAATTCTACATATTACTACTATGTGAGAATACACTCACATAACCTTCAACCAAGCCAAAACTGTTACCTAGAGGCTGCCCATGAGAGCGACCCTCTTCTATATTCTCACAAGCACAATCAACAATAGACAAAAGGAGAGAATGCTAGTTTTTTTTTTGTATTTGGCTTAAGGGATTGTGATCAAAATATTTTTGACTCAGTTGAGAGAAAATTCTGCCTACACTCTTTTAGAAAAACGGATAGGCCAACTGGCCAAGAGTTAACAAAAGAGAGAGGAAAATAAGCTAGTAATGTGGCAACTCTTTTAGTTGATTATCCCATATGATTAGGACTTTAAAATTTGAACTAATAACTTTCAATCTGCTAGAGACTCCACAAATTCAACCATTAAATTCCCACATTTTCCTCTCTTCAAATCACATCTTTTGTTTTAGTTGAACAAGTTTGCTAGAATTTGATCTTAATCCAACAATTGAAATCCTAGACTTGCCTTTCAAGCATGAGTATTATAAATACACCACTTAATGAAGGCACACGACTAGACCATAGTTTTCTTTCTCTTGGCCAAAATCTTCCAAGTCCTAAAACATTTGATTGATTTGATTCAAGTTGTGTGAATCACTTAGGCAAGAACGTGAATCTAACCTTTGTTTTTTGTAGGGGTATCTGTGAGTAGAGGGGAATCACTCAATGATAGTCACTAAATCTCAACATCACCAAGAGGTCGACAATTATAGAAGAAAATTAGGTAAATTTTATCAAATCAATTCCTTAATATTCATGGTATACGATTCTATTACTTAGGCTAGTTAGAAAAATTTTAAATTCTTCACTTTACTAGTTAGACCTAGGAATGATTCCCAACATATAAAGTATTAAAGTACAATGATTGCATATGCGACTCATTAAATCACTCTTGTTTTTCAAGATAAATATTTCAGAGTTTTGGATGTGGAACGCTTAGAGATTTTCACGTGTGCATACATCGACCAACTATCGCCCGAACAACCCTCTCTCACACGTTTTTGCATTGTACATATGTGTAACATATGTAAATTAAATTGTGTAGAGAATGACGTATTAAATGTTGTTATATGTAAATTAAATTGTACTTTATATTTTTGCTTTAATTATATTACTATTGCATCGTTTTATAGATTGAATAATATTAAATGCAATAGGTGCAAAATTTATTGTTCGAATGGTTTCAACAAATAAAATGAATGCAGAAGCTAGAAATTAATCAATAAATATTAATAGCATATTAAAAAATGTAAAGAACGAAAAAATTTTATATATCATGGATTTTAAATTGATAAATAAGAGACTAAATAGACTTAGTGGAAATATAAAGATAGTAAAATAAGATTTTTTTACACTTGACGTGAATAAAATTACACAACTTTATGTTTTTGTCTTTGTGTTTTTGTCTTTGACAAAAGTAGGACATTGCTCCTTGATTTTTTCATGTAAAAGAACCTTAATTTAGATCACTTAAAACCATAACAACTTCTCTCTCTTATGAAAACTGTTTATGTAACCAATGTTATAAAACTGGACCGAACGGGTTGATCGAACTGACGAACCGGCCACTGATTCAGTCTCGATTTACTATTCAAACTGATCTGCAAGTGAACTGGCATTAAACCGATAAAAACCGATGAATCGGCCAGTTCAACCAGTCAACCAGATTGATTTTAAATATTGAAAAAATTAAATAATTTTGTATATTTATATATACTTATTTATATTATTTTTAAATTATCGATTCGACCAGTAAACCACCAGTTCGACCAATAAACCAACCACCCAGTTCTTTTTTGGGTTCAATCCCCAGTCTGATTCTGATAACATTGCATGGAACCAATTAATTCAGTTTTTTCTCTCTCTAAATCTATTCAATTGAAACAAAACCTAAGAGTAAGAAAACAAAGTGATGGGTCTAGTATCGTTTGGTTTTGTTGCAAAATATGTTTGATTATAGCAGAAGAGTTCATGGTCTTCATGGTCCCATATATGCTATGTTTTTAATTTATTAAGATTATGATGTTCTCGATATTTCATGAATGGTTAGATTTTAAATAATTTCTTTTTCTTTTTTTAGGAATAGATGAGAAAGCAGAGCAAAGTGTAGATGAAGATTATGCACCAAAAGAAAATGATAATGACCTTATGGAAGTGCAATGGAGGAGGCTTAAGTTTTTTCAATACAACTATACAATGATTGACTCACCGCTTTGTTCTTTTGAGTTTTGTTTCTTAAATATATTTAGGAAAAAAGTCAACAAATGGACTTCATGAATAGTTTTCATAAAGGAAGAGTTGTTGTGAAAACTTTAAATGATTGATAAACTAAGTTCATACAGAAATCTACAACAGAAAAGAAATTTATGAAGTTACACAGAAGTTATCCATAATTAAACGAGAATCTAGCTTAGAATCAGAAATGCCTATAAATTGACGAAAATAGAAAGTTGAGGAAATTGATATAGGATCATGCATATGAGAATATTGGTTATATTAATTGTTATAGAGAATTTTGTATACGATTGTATAGGACGATAGACGAGACGTCAGGATCAGGATCGGAACCCGAGATACTCCAAGTACTTTAGCTAATAGATGAGTAATCTAAATCACTTTTAAATACAGTTAAATGCTGGTTATATGTTTGAGATAAATGGTTATACGCAAATGTGAATATGAATAAATGAATATATATATGTATGCATCGGAAAAATTAAACAAGTATGCCGAATTCAGAAAAATTAAACAAGCATGCCGAATACGAATTCATTACACAGGTATGAAATCGAATATCAAACATTTACAATTTATATTATAGAAATTGCGATTGATTGTACAATTGTATGTTTATCATTGGCGGTGATTGATATTGGCGGAGATGATATTGGTGGAGATTGTATGATCAATCATACTGTAGACGGGAGTATATCTAGAGACGGGAGCATATATATATATATATATATATATATATATATATATAATGCAGGGCTATGTATATGCATGTTTCATATGGACGATTACGAATATGAATTCAGTTGAATTGATATGAAATACAGAAAAATTAGATTTATACAACTACTATAAATATGAACTGAAATTATTTATGTTTAATATGTTTATAAGATAAATAATTACTCACTAAACTCGCAACTTACTAATGTGTAAATTGTATATATTTTTTTCAGGATCAGATAGATAGTCCAGAGTAGATTACGAGAATATCCACAGGTGGGTCGGCTCCTGCTCCACAACATCTCTCTCTACCTCAGATATCATCAGCTAAATTGTTAATATGTGTAGTTGCATGATGTGTGTATGATTGATATGTTTATATGACATATATATATTCGTATGATATGATGTTACAAAGTTGACATATATGTTCATAAGTTTGGTTGATATTTACTTGATTTTATGATATATATATATATATATATATATATATTTGATTACATGTTGATATATGATTGACTACAAGATATAGCAGGTTTCACACAATTGTGCTTAATTGACACAAAAACCGTGTTGAACATAACAGGGGGCGTGTTAGTCCAACACAAGGCCGTGCCCATGAGTGTGTTGAACTAACACGGACCGTGTTCTAACCGTGCCTTAGACCGTATTGTATATTTAAAAATACTTAAATGATTCGTGAACATTAGATTAACAGTAGATAATTAATAAAAATAATCGAATAATAATATTGAATGAAAAAGCTTTAAACTATTCACGATTCATAGTAAATTAATATCGTAATTATATGATTATTAGGTTAATTAATTTAGGGTATTACAAAATACATGCCGGAGAAATGTGTTAGAGTGTAAAGATTGTTGCTTTGTTTATGTTGGTCCATTTTGTTGACGCCATAAGTTCATAATTTTACTGTATATGACTTAAAATGTGATGGAGATTTTGTGGAGATTATGAGAGAATCTATTTTATTAGTAATAAAATAACCAAATTGCAGGTGTAAGACTGTTTAGTTTGAAGGCCAACTAAGCATGCAAGGAGATGGTTACGAAAGAATGTGTGAATAATGAATTAGAATGTACAAAGTCAGTTGAAAAAATGTACTCTTAAATCATATGAATAATTTCATACTTTATCAATTTAGTCATTCCTTATGTGATCTAAGGACATTTGGTTTTCATTTGGATTTCAACTTTTGTTAATTAAACTTGTTTAGTATGTAGACTTATGTAGAAACCTAGATTTATCTAGAATTAGAAAATCATATACTTAGTTTTTAAGTAAGACAATCAAACATGATGAAGATGAACAATCTATATAAATATATTAAAGCTGAAACACTTCAGTGAACCACAATGCACCATTTTTTTTTCAAATTTTCTGTGATTTTGAATTATTTTTATTAAAATAAACTAATTATTAGTGCTCTTTCATCAGTTTTAGGAGGAAAAAACCTTTTAACATTCCAAAACTACCTCTTTATCTTACCACCTCTCCCACAAAACAGAAATTTCCACATAATTACACATAAAATGCACTAACACATAAAATGCATTAACACTTTGACTTCTTAAAATGCATTGACACTTTCTTTATTTGCATTTGACTCCTCACATACTCACCTTCCCTCACATTTTCAACCATCTCTCCTCTCCTCTCCTCAAGGGTGTTTCCGTCATCAACAACCTCAACTTGACCTTCCATCACGGATGACGCTCCTAATGCTGACATGGATCATGCTCAATGCCGTAAAATGTTTGACTATGCATTTGATCTCCTTTTTACTTTTTAGTCTTATGTTGAGTTGGGTAATCATTATTATTTTTTCAATAAAAATTTAATGCCTTTTTAATTTCTTTTGCAGATGCATTTTGGTGGATGAGAATGGTGAGGTTGTTGGCCATTTCAAGGGTATAAAGCTATACGGTCCACAAGTAATATTATGGATAATTTTTTGGTCTCCGAGTATTCAATATTAGTTTTACCGGTCCCCCACATATTTAAAATTTATCACCGTTAATCCTTCTGTTAAATTAAGCTAACAGAAAGGTTGAAATGTCATTTTTGCCCCTGCCACGTGTGTATTAAAGAGGGACCGGTAAATTAAGAAAAAAAGATTAGAAGGACCGGTAAATTATTTACTTGTTAATCCGTTAGATTAATTTAACGAAGGGATTAACGGTGGCAAATTTTTAATCTGTGGGGGACCGGTAAAACTAATATTAGAAACTCGGGGACCGAAAAATTATTCGTGGTATTACTTGGGGACCGCATAGCTTTTTGCCCCATTTGAATTAGTAGAGTTGTAATTAAAATTATTTTGATGTTGTTTATGGATATTATGATGAAAATGATCGTTTTAACAGTTTTTGTCAATTTGGATATTTTGATGAATAGTTCGATAGAATTATTTGCTTACTATATCATATTTAAGATGTTAACTAAGTTTTTTAAATTTGGGATTTATAGGGGCATTACTTAATCAAGCATTGGAAATCCCAAATAATGAAAGTAATTTGCTGAGAACATGAAGTTGATGAGTGGGCATGCGATTCAAAGAATTTGAATCTAACATATATTGTGAATTTTGTTCTTTGAATTCAATTTTCATGTTCTCTTACTTTATATTCTAATAAGCTTTCCATCTTTTGCAAGTAAATTCGGCTATAATATCTCTCGAGTAGCAATTGAAAACTCGTTCGGTCAGTATGTTGCCTCCCATTATAGTATGCTTCATGACTTTAAAGAGCCCTTGTGTTTGTTATTGCTTCAGATATTA
Source organism: Breynia disticha f. nivosa (assembly GCA_948193385.1). Lineage (NCBI taxonomy): Eukaryota > Viridiplantae > Streptophyta > Magnoliopsida > Malpighiales > Phyllanthaceae > Breynia > Breynia disticha. Next base: position 987 of record CANYCX014412158.1, on the reverse strand, counting down.
GGATACACAAGTAGAAATAATATATGTATATGTATTATTTATAGTTGGCAAGACAGAACTATTTGTAGCACTACAAAAGCACCACTGTATGGAACCAAAAGATTTGTGTGAATATGACTTGAATCCTCAAGATCATCACTATCACGAGAGCCATCGCTTGAAAATGAATCAGCAACAAAATTTGTATCTAAATCTGTTGCATTTATCGTATTACGAAAGTATGCTGGCCATGGGAGAGGAAGAAACAATAATGACTTTGAACCCATCTAAATCTATACACTCCACACAAACACGAATTCAATTTTTGTTAGTATTTAAAATCATTAGTTTTACATAAATTATTACAATATATTAAAATACAATTTTATTATTCAAATTAAAACTTATTACAACTATTTGTAAAAAATAAAATTACAATATAATATTTTGCAAAAATAGCACAGTCTGCACGAGCGTGGTTTTTCAACTAGTTCAAATTAAAGACAAACTCTTCACCTCCTCATCCCCACCTCCTTATTTGCCTATATAAAGGATAGACTACTCTTCATTCTTGTAACACTAAAAAAAGGTGAGGTTAGGGAGAAAACTCCAACGAATTTGTAAGAAACGAGTGATAGTTTGTGTCATTTGTATTTGTGAATTAGTCTTTCAAAATCAATACAAATAGAGTGTGCTTTTTTTTCTTGAATCCATATATTCTCAAGGTAATTATAATCTTTAAATTAAATTGCCAACATAACTTCATGAATTCCAAACTCAATTGAAATTTTGACATTATTATATAATAGTAACTTTTTTCTTTTAAAGAATTTTAGTTATTCAAAAATAATTATAAACAAGAAATATTAAAATTAAATAAATACACTAAATCTCACTAAAATTTGCTTATTTTTTATAATCATTTTGTTATAACCCACGACCTACAAGGCTATAAGTAAAGGTTTAACACGCAATAAAAATTTATCAAGTTCAATGTATTAAAGAGAA